>NLAK01000150.1:0-25395 GCA_002370295.1 Metschnikowia bowlesiae | reverse complement strand
ACTACAGAAGTTCCCCAATTGAAGAAGTTGTTAGCAGACAACTTGAAAACTGTACCGTACTTTAAGAGAGTACGTCATAACGCGCAACAGATCTAACTAATATCATTAGCAGATGTATTATTATAACCTACACCATATGCACCATTATAAAAGATAGTACGAACTAAAGAATAAAGTAAATCATCATTTAATCCACCAAGAAATGCATTAATCGATTTATAATCTTTGATTTCTTCCTTCCCATATTTAATACATTTTTTATATATATTATCAAAGAACTTGTTAGACTCCCCATGGGTAGTGTGCTACCCATAGGTGCCCAATTTTTCTGCCATGTGCGGCTAGACGCGGTATGGCGTCGGACCTTGCCTCCAGGCTCGGTCGGAAACGTTGTGGTTCCCTTCCTCCGAGTTCTAGACCGATAAGCTCTTTCCTCGAGGAGGCTTATCCGCTCGGCACGACTAGCCCGATTAAGGCGCTCTCGCCCGAATACGGAGATGCAAGTCGTGCCCGACACTACTATATAACTCGGGTGATTCCCCTTTGTTTTACGGATCATCAACAAATACATCTCTCTGAAGTCCTTACGCCTAAATCGAACCTGACAGTACTACTTTTAAATCGTTTATGCTTTATTCCCAAACGATTTAAATTATTTCTAGATATTAATGGCCTAAAGTGACCTCTAATATACAAAATTTATCAAACATTTTTTATACACTTTTTATAAAAACACAAATAATACCATTCTATTTTATTTACTTAGCTATATTTTACATATATAAATATAATTTAATCAGCTTAAAATAAGAGTTTAAATTAAATATTGTATATCCGTGGCCTTTCAAGGGTATTTTTTAATAAGGGTTTCATTCCCCTGATGATTGAAGAGTTTTAAGGCCTTCCATTATCCCTACAAGAAGGAGGCTGTATGATCACCACATTACGCGGTGGGGTAATTATCAATTTAGTTGTTAATTACCATTATAGGCTCATGATATTTCAAAGTTTAATAAGTCTGTAAAGGGTGTAGTACTGTGTAATACAACAGTGCAGTGTAGTGTAGTAGAGCACACTAATGGAGTATAGTGTAGTATGGTGGTATAGTGTAGTATAGTGTAGTATGGTGGTATAGTGTAGTATAGTGGTATAGTGGTATAGTGGTATAGTGGTATAGTGGTATAGTGGTATAGTGGTATAGTGGTATAGTGATATAGTGGTATAGTGGTATGTGTATAGTGGTATAGTGTAGTTGCTAGAATCAATACGTGTCTTGCGGATATAAACCATCTGTAGACAGGTGTCAAGCTTCTAACGGCTTAAAAAAGTGATGGATCTTTTCCAGGAACAATAACCTTCGAATCTCGATAGTGTCAGTGGGCCAATATAATTAGGAACTCTTCCCTGACGGTGAATATAGCTTGACGTATTCTTCTCAGTAAAGCTAATAGGAAATAATTGGAGTTCTGCCCTTTCAAAGTCAGGCGTACCTCTCCCTTTTATCTCAAACGGGACATTAGTTCACTTGCCTTGTCCCGCTACGATAACCACCAGGGTTGGGTTGCAACAATGGTAACCCCGGGGCTGCGCTGCGACAATAAACCACCAGGGTTGACCTCCGGGGATTACGTTGCATTGTCATCCTGCATCTAACCAGCGTCGGCCTTATGTCTAACATGGTGGTACAGTGGTGGTATAGTGGTATTGGTATAGTAGAGTATATTGCAGTAGAATAGTTTCAACAGTGTATACAATGCTTGTGGAAAGAACAGGTTGTAGTTGTATCGTAATCTACGGTAGTGGGAGCACAGGAGTGGTACTATAGTATACGCTCTGTCCTATTGGTAACACCGTTGCTGTGTTGGTAACACCGTTGCTGTGTTGGTAACTTGCTGTGTTGGTAACTTGCTGTGTTGGTAACTTGCTGTGTTGGTAACTTGCTGTGTTGGTAACTTGCTGTGCTGGAACTTGCTGTGTTGGAAGCTCACCGTCTTGAGTGGTTCCACATCTACTATAGAAACACGAGTTGCTTTTATTCTTCGGTGCTTCTGAGATTTCAAACTAGGTTCAGTACGGGCTTTGTCTTTTCTGGTATTTCCATCTTCCCTTGAGTGTTAGTTAGTCATTTAAAAGTCCACCCGCCTTCAGCATGCTCTTGGGTGACCCTGGCATACTCGTAGGCTTGGGGGTATTGATTAGTCCATGGGCCACTACGAAGATTTCAAGTGCGTATGCTGGTCGTGCGAGTACCAAAAATACAGTGGCGAGAGGTCGACAGTAAAGCAGATGGAAGTAGATAGCGACATGTCGAGATCCAGATGTACATTCATGGGTAAATTGGACTCTAGTGTAGTAAAGGTGAAGCATGTACTAGACGTAGAACCAAGTGGTGCATACTAGGGCATGCTCCCACGAGATTCCAACCTGGAGTGCCATGATGGGATACGGCAAAGTTCCATGCGATCCGCCTCAGATCATCTATTGGATGACCCGCGACCAGCCACGGAACTCCTCCTCTCCGTATTGGATGGCCTTGATCCACTCTGCAACCTGCGCCGTCAACTCGCCCGCGCTGCCCTTGGCCAATGGCACGGAGATATCCTGGCCTCTCCAGCCAATGGACTTGATGGGAGAAACCAATGCTGCGGTCCCGGACCCAAATGCCTCCACCAACTCACCCTTGGCTGCTCTCTCCTTGACCTCGCCTATGGTGTACTTTCTCTCCGAC
Organism: Metschnikowia bowlesiae; assembly: GCA_002370295.1. Lineage (NCBI taxonomy): Eukaryota > Fungi > Ascomycota > Pichiomycetes > Serinales > Metschnikowiaceae > Metschnikowia > Metschnikowia bowlesiae. The sequence goes on along the minus strand of NLAK01000150.1, from coordinate 22,667 downwards.
ACCTCCCACTGGGCAGCGTCCAACTTGGCTTTGCAGATCTCCAACACCGAGTCTCGCGTCACGCCCTCCAAAATGGTGCCGTCCAACGGAGCAGTCACCAACTCCTTCTTGCCGGAGCCGTTCTGGAACACGAAAAACACATTCATGGTTCCCACCTCCGTGATGTAGCCCTCATCGCCGAAAAGCCAGAGGTTCTGCTGGTATCCTCTACCCGCAGCCTCCAATTGCGGCTTGACGCATGGTGCGTAGTTGGCGCCCAACTTCTTGTCACCCACTCCCCCGGGCCAGGCTCTCACCGCGTAGTCAGTGGCCTCCAACGATACGGGCTTGAACCCGGTGGAGTAGTAGGGGCCCACGGGCGACGCAATCAAGTACAAAAGTGCTCTGTCGGGCACTGACACCCCCAAAGAGGCGCTGGTGCCGATGATGGTGGGTCTCAAGTACAACGAGTAGCCCTCGCCGGTGGGCACAAAGTCCTGCTCCAACTCCACGAACTTGGCAATCAACTTGATGAACTCCTCCGAGTCGAAAGTGGGCAACACAATGCGTGCGGCCGACTTGTTCATTCTCTCCATGTTCTTGTCGGGCCTGAAAATCCGGATCTGGTTTTGCGAGTCTCGGTACGCCTTCATGCCCTCAAACGCCTCAAACCCGTAGTGGAGCACCACGGTGGATGGGTCAAGGCTGAGGTTGTGGTACGGCGTGATGGCAGGCGCGCCCCATCCTTTGTCTGCGGTCCACTCGATTTCCAACATGTGGTCGGTGAAGGTCTGGCCAAACACCAATTTCTCCTTGGGAAGCTTTTCCTTTGGCGACGTTGTTTTCTGGATCGTCAACTTGGACGCGTCCAACTTGTTTTGGCTCATGGTGGCGAACTGCTTGTTAGTCAGGGTCCATGACCGGAGTGGCGCCCTTGCTGAGAGCGCCCGTAGCGATCCCATGAGCAATCTCATTATCTTGAGGTGGAGGATGCGAACGTACCTTTTGCGTGGGATGGAAAAAACTTGCTGCGCGACGCCGCGGGTGTTTTATACGGGGCGCCCGCCGGCTCCGGCCATCTGTCATTAGCCGCGAATAACCGCGCACTGGGCGTCTCCAACCCATTACCCTCCCCGCTCGGATAATCATGCCACCTGCAGCGTGAGTCAGCCCGCTGGATTGCCCCAGCCGTCCATGCGGTTTGCTCCTTGTGAAGTGCGATATGGTGGAAGGCACCCAAATGGGTGTCACTAGCCAAGCCACCATGGTGGTTTTTGGTGATTCTGACGGCTGCTTGGTGATTCATCGCCGGTTGCTCCGCATGCATCATCTCCTTGATACTCTGCTTCTCTTGTGAATCTGCTGTTTTGGGGTCTTTCATTGCCGGATGTTAGTGATCCTGGAAATGTCGATCCTCGGTCCTGAAACATCATTCCTCAATCTCTTCATTGCTGGCGTTGTTTCTGCTGAATCTTCGATTCCTGGACCTTTCATTGTGGTGAATATTTCGTTCCTGTATCACATCAGGCTGGTTCAAAATGCACTCCTTGTGCTCCTCTATCACATTTGCTCACTCTCGCTTGAACTCTTCATCTTCTTGTTCCCTGCTATTCCCCCATACCGAATCTTCTCATTCTCTTCAAGGCGCGCTGAAGCCTGGGAACTGCACCAGGGGCTTCGCTCATTTGTCTCTGCTGTTCATCCGGGCCACGCTTGAAATATCGATCCATAAGCACTCTAGACTCCATGAATCCAAATGGGGCGCATCTCTGCTCACAACTGCAGAAGTCGGATCGCTTCTATAATCACTTTTCGGGTCTGCTTTGACTTGGATTTTGAGTCATTGCTCTCCAGTTAGTATGCCCTTAAATTCGCCACCACCTCGTCGTTAATAGAAACTCGACCATCGGCCTCAATATTGAGAGCTCCCTGAAGCTCATCCAAAGACTCGCGTTCACTCCACACCATCGAATCCCCAATCTCCTTGCCGTTGATTTCGTACACCCGGAGCACCGCCCCGTGCACCACTTCGCTTCCACTTAGATTCCGAAGCATGTGGTATGAAACCAAATTTTTCTCCCGGTCAATAGAGTCTGCAGTCAAATGCTCCAACTTGAGCCTGCCACTGAGCCTCGGCATCACGATATCTCCCTGTTGGAACCCCGTTTGCTTCACCTCTTCCCGCACTGTATACGCCTCATAAGCCTCTGGCCTCGATAAAGCTCCTATAAGGAGCTCTGTGCGCTTTGTGGTGGAGCCTATTGTGGATACATACCCATGGTTGAGGCCGAAACTCTTTGTGAAGGACGGCGTTAGCTCGATTGCTTGCAAATGACCCATGTGACGTGGCCGCACGAGGGTGAGGTTAAAGTCTTTTTCCGGCAGAAACATTTGTCCCATTCCGTAGAATGCCGATTCCACGAATTTGGCGGGCTTGCCTTGCCACTGGCTTGGCGATAATTCACACCACTTGTACTCTTCCGCAATGGGTCTCAACTGAGGAAAGTCCCCTGCAGTCTCGCTTTCCTCGGCTTCTTCACCTGGCCCTAGTGCATTTGCCTGAATCTTGAATCCCCGCCACATCGACTTCTTGTGATTTTTGTTATTGGCCCGGTCCTCTGCCAAACAAAACCGTCGCAATTTGTTGCGAAACTTCTGGCGACTCTTCTGAGCATACTTTTCTTCGTACCAAAGTGGGTGTGCTTCGGTTGAGAAAATCCAATTCTTACTCTTCATTTTGGGGGCGTGGACATAGCTCTCATTGCTTTCATCGAAAAGCAAGTACAAGTACTTGAGCAGTTCCCCCAACACAAAGGTTTCCATGCGGTCCTGCAATTCGCCCGTTCGGACGTCCTGGTATCCACCAAATCCACAAGGGCCTTTGAATTTCTGCTCCAATAGCTCCAAGAATCGCACCCCAATCTGAAGGTAAAGAGGCTCGCGAGTGGCCCTGTAGAGATAGTAGCTTGACTCGATGAACTCGGGACGAAGCGGATACCACTCCAAAGCAACGGCGTTATTGGCACGGCTTGTGTATAAGTCCTGTGAGTCCGTATCGGATGCAGTCGCAAAATAGTCATAGTTCCATCGCTCGGGCAAGCCATCGTAAACGTTCCAGATCTTGAGGAAAAGTAAATGGCTCCTCACCGCGTCACTCAACCTCCCTGCCAAAACTTGGACGCCTGGCCAGAATGCACTGAGCAGATCTATCCAGAGGTTCGCAACCTGGCCAGTGAGCAAATCGATGTTTTGGAAAAACGCGTATCCGTCCCCGGACGCAGTTTTGGCCAGATGAGAGAGCAACGCCCTGTAAGAGAGATGAAACATCGACATGAGGGTATCATCATTGAAAAGAATTGCCCCCTTGAGTGCATGCTCGTAGAAAGAGTCTATCAGGGCTCCTATGCCGCTTATAGAGTCTTTCCATAAGTTTTTGACGGCATCGAACGTCATAGGGAGCAACCCTAGCGGCAGCCGAGCATCCCACACCTTGTATAATGATTTTTTCGTGAGCTGTTCAAAAACATCATCACCTGTAAGTCGCAGCAAAAGTGTGAACTCGAGAAAAGGCGTGGTTGCACCTGCAGTACAACCTTGCAGCGAATGCTTCGCGGTGCCTTTTAGGCCAGATGCGAGATTAATTCGGGGAAACGGGAGATGTGTGGCGGTTTTGTAAGCGGGTATAAGGCGAAGCCCCAAGTCGTAAGCCATCTCAAGTAAGAACCCATCGTATTGGTGAACCATCTCGAGGTACTTTGGGTTCTCGTAGACTATTTCGGTCAATGCTAGGTGTGTTGAAAGAAGGCCCCCTAGCCAACGAATGGAAGCTTCGAACACCTGGACTAGGTGGTCCTGGTTGAAGTAATGTGCCTTGTTGTCACTCAAATAGGCTAGGGCCGTCTCCAACCGGCCCCAGTCCTGCATGATGAGGAGAGTATCCAAATTATCCAACAACGTCAGAGACACATTACCCAAAGTGTCCAAATGGATATCATCCTTTGAGGTATATTGCGGGCCGTATGGCAGGCAAGAGTAGGGCCTGACTTCATCCGCAGGAAACCCATGAGCCATGTATGAGTCCCAGCCATGGCGAAATAAGGATTGGGTGGCACTTTTGAGTCCTTGCAAGTGTTCAGGTGTGAAGCTGGAGTGATTTGTCACATGGGCTGAAACACCAAGGAATAAGTGACCGAGAAGCCATAGTTTGTATTGCATGAGATGTGTGAGCTGGCTTTAGTGCGCTTTCTCAATGTTCGCAATCCTGCAGCAGAAGTCGATGGTTCTCTAATTGAAATATTCATTGGCACACTAGAGCCACATATTATTTGCACTGATGAGCAAAATTATGTCAATAGATTTGCCCAAAGAATGGCAATAAAATCAAGGCTGTATCTTGCACTCTTAGCGTCTAGTAAATACACGCTGTCACGCTGCCAGCCATGGATTGTTGAGGCATGTGTAGGCGCTTTTGGTATCGACTGTTAAAAAGATGCTGGTGAGGGATGGGGGGACATGAACTCCTTATATACACCAGGATTAGTGCATGGTTTCAAACTTGCATTTACGTTTCAGCTTTGCAGCCACTTGCATACTATACTATTGAGGCAGCTTGCAGACTGCCCGTTTGTTGCAGCTATGCACCCCCTTAAATATTGACAGCCTCTTCCTCAGGGACTATATAATGAGAGACATACCCATGGTTTTCTCAGAGGCTTAATAATGAACGTCCAAAGCAGAAGCGAGCGTCATAATGGACACATCTTGCTAGAAGGCATCCAATTGAGATCAGCCATTGTGAAGTTACTTAACGCCGTGGCAATGTTTGAAAGCAGCAACATTAGCATATTCCTTTGTAAATGGCGTCTGCTACTTTGAGTGTGCCACTCATCTCTTTAACATCGTGAACTCTGACTATGTCAACTCCTTGTTGCACGCAGGCAACCACCGATGATGCAGTGGCAAATACTCTGGATTTGGCCTCTTCTTCTCCCGTCAAGGTGCCGAGAAATCTCTTTCTGCTGGGCCCCATGAGCATGACCATGCCATGGAAACTGGTATAATTACCGGTTGCGAGGTCGAGTTGAGCGTACTTCTTGAATCTAGAGCCGTGGCGCAAAATGGTCACGTTCTGAGAGAGGTTTTTGGCAAAGCCGATTCCAGGGTCAAGGATTATCTGCCATTTACGTACGCCATGTTCACTGGCAAGTTTGATTTGGCGGGCCAATTCACGGCTCACTCCGTTGATGAGGTCTCTTGACGAACCATCCAATTCAGGCAAAATACCAGTGTGGATATCAGCATTGTACTCCACAAGATGATTTTCGGCGGGCCCATAACTGGTGAGCTTGCTCATCGTTGCCGCCGTTCCGCGGGTATGATTCATGATGTAGCCACATCCAAATTTGGCGACCACATCAAAGATTTTTGCGTCATACAAGCCCATGGATATGTCATTAATGATATCTGCGCCAGCGGAAAGAACAGCATCCGCTACATTAGCTCGGTAAGTGTCCACTGAGAGAAGAAGGTCATTCAAGTCCGGAACCTCCCTGATGGCTTGAACCACGGGCATTACTCTGGCAATTTCTTCTTGTTCTGACGGTTCCTGGCTGCCAGGGCGAGTGGAAACGCCGCCTATATCGATAATGGTGGCGCCCTGAGACTTCATACGCCTTATCTCTTGCAAAATATCTGGTTTAGACAAGGTGAAGTTTTTGCCTCCATCACTGAACAGATCAGGAGTGGCGTTGAATATCCCCATCAAGTGCGTTGGAGACGAGCCATTAAGGTGGACTTTGAGTGATCTTCCATGCAGTCCGGGGAGGAACAGCACCAAAGCGGATGTTTCTTGGACCTCCGGATCACTTTCTGCATTCAACAACTTGGAGAGGTGATCATGGATGGGCTCCGCAGTGACCGGATGTGTGAAGTCTGGCGCTACAAGCTCGCAAAGAGGCAGAAGTACGAACGTCCGGTCCAACATCGCCATATGAGGCACCACCAAGTCCTTCGAGGTGATGGTCAAGTCACCAAAAAGAATGATATCCAAGTCGATTGAGCGAGGGCCATTATCAAAGTCTTTCACGCGCGTCATTTTCTGGTACTCGATGTCCTTTAGCACGCTCAAAAGCTCATGTGGGGTCATACCAGATACTTTGATGTGCGCAACGCCGTTATAAAAATCCGCCTGGTCAATGTGGTACATGGGCTTGGAAACATACAAGGTCGAGGTGGATACAACCGAGATTTGAGGGTGTTGGTCCAAAAACGCGAGTGCTTTGGAGATGTTTCCGACTTGATCGCCCATATTGGACCCAAATGCAACATAAACGTCATGACTGGCGGCCGGGGCTTTAGATTCCAGAACAGGTAAGTCAAATGCCTCATTTGCAGAGTTTTGGGCAAGCGAGGTCGGGAGCTTAGGCACGTCTCTGAAGTCAGCCGCAGTGTAAAAACACAGCACTCCAACACCTTCAGTGTACACTATGGCGTTTGGCTTCGTGACACGCACGGAAACCGATTCAATGGCAAAAGACTGAAGGATCCATTGAGAAGTCTTTTGAACGAGAGCCTCCACGGTTTTGAAATTGGCGTTCTCCAAAAACTCTTGCACCGAGTGTGACACCTTGCTGACGCTTAGAGCAGGTTTGGACACTGCAAGGTCGAGGTCAAGAGACACGTACTGCTTGTTCAACCTCTCGAAGGTGAAGACTCCAATTAGAGTGAGAGCTCGAAGGCCATGGATTCTGTACACGCCGTCGACGCCCGTTGAAGTCTCAAACAGCACGGGAGCACGGATGTCCACTTTGGGGGCAGAGGCCCTAACCACTATCTTTTGGCAGGCCAGAGACTCTGGGCCTAGGAGCCCAAACACATGGTTGGCCAAGCCCCCAAGCGAGGCAAAATTGAAGTGGCGTTTCTTTGCAATGCCTGCACGGATTTTTTCGGAGATTACGGCATAATTCAAGGAATAGTGCAAGTTGTCAGATTGAGAGGCCCTGGAGAAATCCGTGTGGAAATCTACGTCGATGGACACAGGGTGAGCCACAGGTTTGTTCCAGTGATCTAGGCCAATGATGGCGTTGGCCAGGAGCCCACAGATGTTGACTCGGTCAGACATGTGCCGGGACATTTTGGGGAGGAGCGCCTTACTGGCGGAAAAGACGAGGGAAATCACGATGAGTGAGCGGGTTGAAGTGCTGGAAAGGGAGCCGCTGGAAAAGGAGTGGTTGAGCTGGGGTGACAGCTGAAATGACAGCCTGGATTTGGACAGCCAGGGCACTCAGGAGGGGAGGTACAAATGATGACGGTGGGTGGAGGTGATGACCAGCAGCGGGGGGATGGCCGCGGTCACGTGACGCGCGGTCCGGCCAATGCCGCACGTGACTCTAGTGGCCGGTAGCTACCTGCAAGCAGAGAAGGAGAGCTACGGGCTTCAGTCCTACCACAGCCAAACATTATTTCCATATACAGGAGGTCATCTATTTATGTAGCTAATGTATGCGCGGTCACGTGCCTTCCACAGTGGCCACCGCGAAAAAGCTGAAAGCACAACTGGCGTGGCGCCTTCTTTGGTTTATACTACCCAGTAGATCATTCACAGGCTATCAACATAAACTTCTTGTGAGGCTAGATGTTAAAAAGCAGGTTTTATCCATGCGATTAGGTGAACATGCAGCGCCTGCACACCACTATCATGTTCCAACGCTCAGAAACAGCCGTTCCTGTATGCCTCATTTCTTAAACTCCTTGGAGATCAGTTCTGGTTTGTAACCTTGCATCAAGAATGGCACGAAAAACATGACCGAACATTCTTCTCTAAAGTTATTTATCTATTGGATTTGAGTACATTTGCTCTATATTGATCTGCCTGACTATTGATCTGCCTGACTATTGATCTGCCTGGCTATTGATCATACCTGGCTATTGATCATACCTGACTATTGAATACCTGACTATTGAATACCTGACTATTGAATACCTGGTACTTTATACAACTTCCCTTGAATATCCTTATTCCCTTGTAAAACCAAAGGCCTGTCATCATAAATGCTTCGGCCTGAAAGCGGTCCAAACCCTGTTTCCAGGCCTGCACCAACGGTAGCCACGTCTTCGGGTGCCCTGGNCCAGGCCTGCACCAACGGTAGCCACGTCTTCGGGTGCCCTGGTTGCGCCTGATTGGTCATGGTGGCAATTTTGCACCCATGCGTCGTGCGACCCATGGTGCGTCTGGTCAAGAGGATCCTTCCGACTCCGCAGACATGGGGCAGTGGCGGACTGCACACGAAGCATGGACCAGTGCCTTTTGGGAGCAGATGCATTGGTAGAGCTCGGTGGGTCTGGTCGAGGAGGATTCTTTGGTGACACTCGGCCAGGGCTTTGCATGTTATTATGAGTACGGGAGGTGGGAGGCATGGATGTGTAGGAGCCTTGAAAGCTTTACTTGGAGGGCCAAGCCAGTGATGCCATTTTTCGATTCAGACGGGATTCCGATGGCGGGCACGACGTCTGCACCGTGGCTCGTAAAGTACTTTGAATCTTTATCCATAGTATTCCTTACTGCATCCTTTATGATGACTAAGCGGAAAAAAATTTGATTATAGAGTTTATTTCCCATGCGAAATAGATGAAGATTCAATTTGTTTATTTTCTGCATACTGTCAGGTTCAAGTTGAGCGTAAGGACTTAAGAGAGGTGTATTTGTCGATCATCCGTAAAACAAAGGGGAATCACCCGAGTTATATAGTAAGGTCGGCCACGACTGAGCCACTGGGCCGGGCGATAGCGCCTTAATCGGGCTCGTAGTGCCGAGTGGTCGACCGGATAAGCCTCCTCGAGATGTATTGAACTTCGGAAAATCTGGCCTTTGCAACGTGTTCTGCAATAGCAATATATCCATTCCAAGCATCCTTGTTAGGTCTATAGTCCAGAAAGAATTCTCCAATGCCGTCGACAGTCTTTTCTTATTGAAGAACTTGAACATGTTTGAGTCAGTGAACTTCTCAAACTGTTTGTGTTAGATCCACCATGGGTAGCGCGCTACCCATGGATACCAAATTTACCTGCAACGTACGCTACAAGGGGAAATCGTCGTTACCCCCACTTGGAGGGAGGCGGGCGCTATCCCGACCGACTATCTCCGAGACTCAGATGGCACCAGCTGCATCTTATCCGATGCAGCGCCTGTTGGAACGTGAGAATCAGTGCGCCTGTGGGCACTGCATGCTCACATGACTGTATACAGATGAAACAATGGTTGAAGGGAATGACTAAGTCTGTGTGCACATTATGCACAAGAGCTTAGTTAAAAAGGGATTAAACAATGTTTATCCCTATACCTCCCAATTGAGCGGTCGTAATGACGACGGTGCAGCCCTACAAGGGGCTGCAGCTAATGAAGGCCTCTTTGCAGTATTTAAGGAAGGGACTGCCGTCCCAAGAAGGGCATCAGACAAGAAAGCAGATCTTAGTACCATTGACAATATACGATATAAGAGATGACTACAGAAGTTCCCCAATTGAAGAAGTTGATAGCAGACTACTTGAAAACTGTACCGTACTTTAAGAGAGTACGTCATAACGCGCAACAGCGCCGTGGTTTTACCCAAATGCAACGTCGTGGTTTCCTAGATGCAGGACAAATACCCACATCAAGGCGCCATTGGCCTAGATAAGCCATCCCAGGACTTATCGGGACGCCTAAGGCGGCCCAAACGTGTGTAACACCCCACTCCGACCAATTATGGCGCCATCGTGCCCCCACGACGGCTGGAAATGGCGCAACCAGGCCGGCATCTCGCCATGAGGCGCCCGACGCCTCATGCGGGCCGGGCCAGTTTTTATCTATATAAGTTTGTATGATCCCCCTTCTTTTAGGGATCATCAACGAATACACCTTCTCTTAAGTACTTGACGCTGAAAACAACTACAAAAGAACATAACAGTTTGAGTCAGTGGACTTCTCAAACTAATCAACTATTCCACTCTCAATCTGGCCAAGATAGAACTTGATAGTTTCTTCAGTTTCAATGTTCACCTGAGTTTTTTTACGATCCAAGTATTCATATACCTTGGATGGACCTTCCCAGTATACCCAGATTACCTCGGGATATTTGGCATTTTCCAAAGCCCCCCACTCTGTTTCAAAGATTGAGACACTGTCATAGGTCTGAAGTGACCGGAATTTTGAGATCATCAAACATGGAACCACGGCTCATAACCTGTTGAGCGTGCAGCCTCACGTGCGCATAATCGTTCTTTTGTTTCTTTTGCCATTTTAAGAGTCTCGATTTGAGGGTCATAGGCTTCCTCTTCGGAGTCTAGAGCATCCTCATATTTACGTTTCAATTCGATCCGTTCATTGCACCAGACAGCTCGTGTGTTCTTCTCCCCGGTCCAAGAAAATCCTACGGCATATCACTCATCTTCCCACTCGGCTTCGCTAGACAATAACGGGTTAAGCAGATGCCACCTGCTATACAACAAAGCATCCAGCAGACGCCTTGCAAGAGCAAAGCATTCGGCAACGCCACTATTCCGATATCAAGAAGTGGTAAGGGTTGTGGGACCCTACAGGCACCAAGAGTTCTGACATCAATAGACCAGCCGAGACGATCTGGTCTTAACGGAGGAGAATGTTAGGAAACGATTTCAAGTCAGGACACTAGATGCAGTACCCCCGTCGGGTAACACCCGCCTGTTTGTGCAGGATTGATTATACAAAGTGTATATAAGAGAGGTTTTCCCCCCCCCCCTTCCATAAGTGAGGGAGTTCCACGTCTATGTAGGTTCAATACATACCATGTTAAATTATAGGACGTAAGGACACGTCCACTTTAGATAAGACAGCCCCAGTGCTCCTGTCTTTTTCCAACAGTCATGCAGTATGTAAGAGGACAATAGCCCGTGAAGGCGTTCCAATCCCTTGGAGCGAACCAGCCGCCATTTGTCGCTATATGGGCTTTTCAACTAACGTGTCCAATGCTGGGCCGTCTCAACGATTTGTCCTTTTCCTGAACACTCCATCTGAGGTTTGGCCCACTAGAGTGTTGTCCAAGCCTGCACCTTGTCGCCGAGCCTGCATGGGTGTGCATATAGTCTGCATGAGTCGGCATGAGTCGGCATGAGTCGGCATGAGCCTGCATGAGTCGGCATGAGTCTGCATAGTTTCTATCTCATGAGATTCCTCATACTACCTCATTCCAAAGGTCTTCTCTTTAAACCCACCCCGTTCTTAGTGCCGCTGTGTAGTGCCGTCTCTGGAACTTGGCGTGGCTCAAATAATCTCTTTAACACACTGTGTCTGACTCCAGACGATTCGGTATCGCTTGAACCTTGTATCTACGCCCGCATTTACGATTTCACATCTTTTCTATGTACTATCTGTTAAATAGGTAAAATTGTATACTGATGCCCTCTATTCCAAAAACCCATTTAATCGATGAATTTACCAAAACACACTTGAAACAGGTTGTTCTCAGGGCGGAAAGTATATATCCACCAGTTGCAGCGGTTGCAGAGCAACGGCGCAGGCTTTCGTTGATATTGAGTAAGCCACTGATTCCCTGCCACAATTTAATGACGTAGTGGTTGAGTGGTTTCTATCAGCTGAGGAACCTGGTCTCTCTTTACCTCTCTCGACTTGTCCATACCAGCATTGAATCTCTTTCTCTCTGGTGCTTTGTTCTTATAATATTGGGCCATGCGTTGATTTTCGTTCTGCTAGTTCATTAGGTTCTGTTCCAGTTTGAGCTGGCCGTAACTTTAAGTAACCTGTACTTTAAAATTTTTCAAGAAAATGTGTCTTGTGCCGTCCCACTATTCCTTTCACACCTCTTCTCGTCGTTCTGTTCCTTGCTCTTGGTCCTTGCTCTTGGTCCTTGCTCATCATCTCTTAGTCCTCTTTCCAATGCTCTTGACTCCGACTTTTGGTGGTATCACACCGCATTTCTTCATGGCTAGTGATTGCCGTCACTCAATCAATACACTACGACGGGCTTTCTCTTCCCAATCTATCTTACATTGCGGTTTCTTCTCAACTGAACCCCAAGATTCCACCAGCTCTGGTGACTAGTCGGGATCCATCAGCTTAACTACAATACAAGAATACGCTAAGTGGCCGCCTGTTCCAAAGTCAACCTTTCCCATTTCGGCGAGACTCCTCAAGAAGCACTGGCGAGTCGAAACGCCCTGGTGGACGCCCTGGTGGCTGGTCTATCTCGAGAACCTTTGTCCGCACTTGAGTGAATTCCACCACCAGAGGCGAGGACATTAAGGCGGCCCGGCACTGCCTAGTGTAGAAGGACCACTACGTATTATATATTTAGGATGACTAATTGTAGATGTGTTATGGTCTCGATTTGTTACCGTGATGTACTGAGAAGTATTCGTTGAAGATCCCTAAACAGGGGACCGTCCAAACTTATATAGATGAAACTGGTGGGCGAGGCGGGGCTTGACCACTTTCAGGTGGCCAGGGGCACGATGGGGCCTTCTTGGTCGAGGTGGGTGTTGGGACACGGCGGGGACGTCTTGGTGACCCAACAAGTCCCATGGCTTACCCGTCGGTCAAAGTGGCGCCTGAGGCGGGCTTTGGCGTCGGAAAAACCACGACGTTGCACTTGAGTAAAAGCCACGCCGCTGGACCAATAGGTGCAGCTGGTGCCATTGGTCTGGGTCTCGGAGGTAGTCCGCCTCGAACACGCGTCTCTTCAGGTGGGCACGTCTCAGGTATTTCCAGGTATTTCCAGGTATTTCCAGGTATTTCCAGGTATTTCCAGGTATTTCCAGGTATTTCCAGGTATTTCCAGGTTATTGTAATGTGAAGCGGTTTCCTGCTCAGCGTTATACATGGGTGTGTTTGAAGGACCATAGAGTAACCATGGACTAATGTCCAGTGGTGGTCCGAGCTCGAATAACACGGCCATGGTCCCACAAAGTTCTGCACTAGAAGCAGTTCCACTCCGGTGAAATTTCCGCAAAACTTCCCGGCGTGCCTTCTCTATACCTTTACACAGATGATGTAGTATAGCGCCATCCATTTCAGGGCGACTTTCGGCCAGTGAGAGGCACCCTTCTTCTGGGTTCCGTCATGATTGTCATTTTCCGGCCATGTCAACAAGTTGTCCGCCACATTGGGTGTTTTCGGGCCAGATATGGGATTTCATTTCTAATTGGGTATGATCTGCCGCTCAAACACGTCCACCATTACCTTACCTCAACAAAATGTGAGGACTGGTATCCTGAGGGCTCTCGGAACCAGCCGAGACCTGCGTCGATTAATCTTTCGCCGCTACACCCAACTTTGACCATTGATAACCTCGAGTCTCCACCGGAGTCCCCTCTGGTTTCCCATATCAGGTCTAATTAACCCTTATGGACACGAGCATATGCTTGAAAGCCTTTCATTCCGCATTTTGCGATTTGCTAAAGCCCATGTATGCCAAGACAGTGAAAGGCAATGGTCAAGCAACATTTGGGGTATCCCCAAATAAACTACCTCTCACTTCCGCACGGCCTCATCTTTCAAATCGATTTCATTCACTGGACTAGTTGATATCGGTGTCGCTTAGGATTGGCTGGTTTTTTCGCCTCAAAGCTGTAGTCCCAAGAAGCCCGATTATATGAGGACTGTTTCATGTAGTGGGATCCACGTAAATCCGATACCCACAGCATAAGCTATCACTGAAATGAGCTACCCACAGGAATCCACAGATATTGGATATAAAGGTAGTCGTAGTCGCAATCAATTCAATGCAAAGAAATCGAATACCCACGTAATTGTGATAAAGGTCATATAACTGAAGTTGCTCTCACCGTTTACACAATTGTAGCCGAAAGCCTACTTCATGCATTAACATTCCATGTAGGTTGTGGTAGATGCGTGGTTCATCTCGGCTCTTCCCTTTTTGTTGATGTAGACCTCGAGAACTTGCTTTCCCACATGTGGAGCTTGCTTTAGACCACGTAGGGACTTGACAGCACAAGCGTTTTCTCTGAGATTTAAACAAGATAGCTAGGACATCCAATTATGGTAAGAAATTGGAAGCCCATGGTGCAACTGACGGATTGAATGGCTGGTAAACCTGATTGTAGAGTAGTCTGTCACCGATAACCGTAGCTCACTTTCAATTAAAACAGATATACCTCATTGCTTCAGACGATTTCCCGTCCCATGGTGGCATGTATCGGTATCTTGTCCTGGTAGTCTCGTTTTGCCATAGGTCATATAGAGCGAGCCAATTTATTGCCTACTTCAGGACTTTTAACTTGGAAGTACATTGTTGGGCAGGATCACTCAAGATGAAAGCAAGTTGGAGATGGTAGTTCAGTTTTGATTGGATGAGGGTTTGGAGATCCTCCATTCATTAGACTTCGTGCGGAAGCAACGCTTGTTTGAGGCTTCGAGTCTGGACTTTTTGCCTGGTTCTGGTCCTTGTTCTCTGGCCAAGGGCTCGCACAGCACCATATGAACCAGAGCACGCGCATGGTAAAGAGTGGAGTGGATCGTCGCCACACACCTAATTTCAACTTGGAGCAAGCGGAAGAGGCGGCGCGGCCAAAACATCAAACTCGTCAAAGTCCAAGTCGTCCTTCAATTCAATATGATCTGCAATATGGCAGCCGAAATCCGCGGTTTCCCGAAGCGTGGACTCGGCCTGGAGCTTGGAAAGGTTCATGTCCTCCATAATGATTCTCATGATGATCTCGTTGGCAAGCACGTAGGTGCAAAACATGTCGGGCAGCCAAAAAAGAATGGTTTTGTTGGTGGAGGATTTCAAGAGCATGCCGAACTTGGCCTGGATCAACACAGAGATGAACGACTGTCGCTTGAGGCCGTAGAACCCGCCCACAAACTGCATCCATGGTATGTCCCAGCGCTCCTGCAGAGACATGGTGGCATTGCGAGACTGTTTTCGGAGGGAATGCGCCAAGGTATAGAAGATGGAGAGCTCCTCGTCGCCAGCGAGGAGCTTGGGGATGAGGTCGATGTGCCGGAGCACTTTCTGCTTAAGTGCAGCCTTTGATTTGGGAATGGGGAAGCTGTGACTGGCGTATTTTAGACTGGTGGCGTTAGGCGTTTTATCAATTTCGCCTGCCAAAAGGAGCCCTGGCAACAGCGACATTTCAGAGGGGTCTGGGGCTCCCTGGGCGGTCTGCGCAGACATGGGCTTGATAAGAGATGCCATTGCCATTTCTCCTGGTTTGTCCGACGCAAGAATTTGATCTAGAAGGCTGAAGTCGGGGGATTTGTCTCTTGGCCTCTTTTGAATGGGTGGATCTTTGGACTCTTCAGACTCCCTGGACTCTTTGGACTCTTCAGACTCCCTGGACTGTTTGGACTCTTCAGACTCCCTGGACTGTTTGGACTCTTCAGACTCCCTGGACTGTTCGGACTCTAAGGGCTCCTTGGACTGTTTGTGATCCTTAGACTCTTCGAGGTCCTTGAACTTCTTGGACTCCTTGGGCTCGGACTCTTCGGACTCCTTGGACTGTTTAGACTCTATGGACTCTTTCGACAGTTCTTCGGGCTGGGACAAGGTCTTCGTGAGCAAATCATTGTGAATGGTAATGAGTCTCTCCTTCTTTGCCTTTGCCTTGTGCACGAAAGGCTTCTTTCGCTTGTGTGGGGCCTTGGACCGCTCGAATATCGCTAGTGGGTTACTCATGTGGAAACAGAAACGGGGGCATATGCAGAAAACAGGGCCGCATCACGTGCGCGCGGGCCCGTGCCTCCAACGGTCGATCCAGATCGTTTGGCGCACGTGCATCACGAGCCGCGCGCACGTGACTATGGGGCTCTGCCCTCGCGAGGTGCATGCCGGAAGATGCGGAGGGAATGAAATATCGAGACAGACGAGGGCACATAAACTCGGCCAGATGCAGGACTCACTCTGGCCGAGGCCGGCATTTTCGGCGGGCTTACTAGAAGCAGGCGGTCGGAGGACGCAGTACGTGAACATGAACATTCAAGTACACGCGACGCGCAGCATGCGCGGGGAGACGTTTCATGCCTGCACAGGGGGCCCACGTGGGCCAATTTACGCGATGCAGAAGCGATGCCTCTTAACATGCCCTTCGCGGCCCGCACCCGTGCCTCCGAGGACTCCACCCAGCGGCGCAGCACGTGACGGCGCCCCCCTTCTGGCGAGAAGCTCGGCAACGGTGCCACGTACCGCTGGGTCCCCACGAGAAGACCCAGAGGAGCTGTCCACTTCCCGCTCCCTTTCAGGCCTATCCCGAGACCGCTTTGCCATCCGCTTCGGGCGTGGCAGAGCCAAGGGTCGCACCTGCATCGAAGGTGCGGAGCCCTCCATGCACGCCCCGTTAAACTCCAGACTAAACAGAGGTCGGCAGTTTGACCAGTCTGTTTAACGAGGCTAGAAAATTCGCCACCTGCAACATCGCCACTCCCGCCCACATAGTCAGCTGGCCCCGGACCAAACGTGTGCGAGCTATTGAGCCATTGAAGGTCTCAATTCAAGTGTCAGCCAAGTCTATACCAGGAGTCCCGATTCAGTGAGGACAGTCAAGGAAGTGCAGCCAGGTAGCCGGTGCAGCCAGTACAGCTCTTCAAGCCAAGGCCACAACCAAAATTTACAGCCCGAGTCAGTGACTATACCGGCCATTCTTTCATGAGCTTGAAGCTGAACACGCTAGGACAGTGCAGACCCAACCAGACCGGCGGTCGGGATACTATGAGTGGACAGAGCCAAGCCGGGTATGATCCGGACATTGTGCCGGGACGTCTACACAATGGCCACCGCAAGTACGAGGACGACGGACAAACCAACCAGGGCGGACACAGAGAGGGCGGTAGACACAACCTCGACAGTGGACACAACTTGGACGGTGGACACAACCTCGATAGTGGACACAACCTCGATAGTGGACACAACCTCGATAGTGGACACAACCAGGGCAGTCATCAGGCCAGCCTCGGTAGTACACACATGAGTTTCGGCAGTGGACACGCCAACCCGCGCAATGACGCTACAAACCATCACAACAGCTTCGAAAGCACGTTCGACGCCGGGTTCGATCAGAGCGGTTTTGACCCGTCCGCTTTCAAGCTCGGCTCGAGGAGCCCCAGCGATTACAACCACGTGCCCGGCAACGCCAGTGTGCAAAGCACTACTGTCAGCCAAGAACAACCCACCAAAATGGCGTACGACCAATTCTATCTACATCAGCTCGAGCCCAGTCTCTATGGCCGCCACAGCTTGGAGGCCGATCATTTGGAGGCTGATCACTTGGAGGCCAATCACTTGGAGGCCAATCATTTGGAGGCCGACCACATGGACACTATGGGCCACATGGACAAGGTGGACACTATGGGCCACATGGACAAGGTGGACACTATGGGCCACATGGACAAGGTGGACCACATGGGAAATTTGGACCACGCGGAAAAGTTGCATCACAGGGACAAATTGGCGAGTCCCGGCACGGCGCACATGGACAGGTTGGACGCGCTCCAGGACTTGACGTACATGGAAAGCATCGACTTCATCAACCCCGCGGGCTTACGGCATGGGACGAACGCGTTCCCGCCGTCGGAGTTCCCCCAGAACACGCCCGGCCTTGGTCCCCGGCACACGTCTGTCCCGAGTCAGGCGCTCATGCGCAGTCTGCAGGCGGCAGTGGTGCAGTCCCCTATTCTCCCCAGTCAAGACCAGAAGTCGTTCAACCAGGAGCATCTATTGCAGAAACAGAAACAGCGCACGCGGCACAAAGGCACGCCGCTCGTGTCGCCGGCGGGAACGCCCTCGGATATGCGCTCCCATGGAGGCCAAGTGTACGCCAGCAACCTCCACGAGTTCGAGCCTCTCACCAGCCCCGCACTCAAGGCGCAGCAGGCGGGGCAGCACTCGTCGGCGGCGTCGGCAGCGTCGGTGACGTCGGCGGAACGGCGCCGTTCCCTGTCCACGTTCAACGGCGACTACACCTCCGGCACGCCTGCCAAGCGGCGCACGCCGCTCCTGACGCCCAACATGCAGGCCACCAACGTGGCCAAGCCTAAGCGGTCGCCGTCGCTTCGAAAGGTGCCGCCGTCGTTCGAGCCGCTTCCGGCGTCGTCTCATGAAACGCCCCACGCCCGCAGCAGCGAGTCCACGCCCATGCTCCCGCCGCAAGGGAAGAAGATGGTGATTGGTGCGGCTAGCACCGGCACGGGGCTCGGCACAGGTGTCGGCACAGGCCTGAGCACGAACTTGCCTTTTTTGGGCACCCCCGGCGTCAGTGCAAGCGCCAAGAGCTTCGGGCCCGGCCTCATGAGCTTCACCATGAACCGGTTGGCTGACCAGCACATTGCTCCTCGCGAGCAGTATCAGGACGACGAGCGCAGCGAGTGCACCGACCTCAAGCACCGCTACGTCACGTCGCTGTCGGAAACTCTGCCGGTGATCGATCCTCAGAACGACGAGTACGGCGGGCGGGACCGGCCCGGGGGGAAGAAGACGTCGCACAAGTTGGCGGAGCAGGGCCGGCGCAACCGCATGAACCAGGCGGTGCACGAGCTCCTGGGGTTGATACCTCGCCATATCCGCGAGCGGGTGTCCATTCCGTCCAAGGCCACCACCGTGGAGTTGGCTTCGACCTACATCCGTCAATTGTTGGACGAGTTGGAGGATGCCAAGGCCGCAGCCGCAGCCAAGCTGGAGGAGCCGCTGTAGCGGGTCCAGCTTATGAACATTTCAAGCGAAGCAGCTGGTCTAAGTTTAGCATGTTGATGAACCAGTGCAACCAATTCAAAATACAAAAGTGCAACCGTCACCCATGAATCGATCAAAAATGCAACCGTCACCCATGAATCGATCAAAAATGCAACCAATGCAATCCAAGCGAATCAATGTGGAGCGAGGAAACGGCCGAAGCCACTCGAGCCCAGTGCGGCGGATCATTTGATGGTACTGGTGTCTTGATCTAGCAATCTATCCGCATGAGCAACAGACACTCAAGATCATGATACAAGGTGATCATCAATCACATGACAATCATATGGCGGATAGCCATGAGCATGAATGCAAGTCTCAGCCAATCAACGACCTTGACTGCGACAAGCCTGAGACAGGCCTGAGACAAGGTTGAGGCAACTATAAGAGTTGTGTAATGAGACATTATTAGAGACAATGACCAGGGGGATTAATGGCTACTTTGATCCACAAGAATATGTCCCTCAGGTGTCTCTCAGAGGCTCGGTGTCCCTCAGAGGCTCGGTGTTCCTCAGAGGCTCGGTGTCCCTCAGACGCCCTTTGGAACAGGGCTCGATGTGGACCCTGATAAATGGTCCGAGGGAGAAAGAAGCGGTGGGATGAGCCTCGAACCATTCTGTGGGGCATCCCTCGTAAGGCTTGGAAACATTCAAGCGGGACGCTCACACAAAAGATTGCAAACGGGTCCGTATTCTGTAGATACTAATTTTATGCGTCTTAGCTAATGAAGAGCCTCACGAATTCAAGTGCGAATGCTTGGACCCCAGGCTTCAATGCTGTGGTAAAATTTGGCCAAGGCAAAGATAGCAAGTTCGGGGTAGAAACCAAAAAAAATGGACGAGATAGGATTCGAACCAATGACCTTCTCCTTGCAAGGGAGACGCGCTACCAACTGCGCCACACGCCCAGATACGGGCTCAAATGAGATAGGAGCTATAGTCTCAAAAATAAGAAGCTTTTGTCAGGAAGACGGTGGTGCAGCAGGATTAGCAAATGCTTGAACTTCTGTGAGTACAAGCTAGTGCCGCCTTGGATATACAAGTGCGAAGAAAGCCTAGTTATGGGCGGGGAACTCCACTACTAAATCCTAGGGATGTTACAATTAACACAGATGTGAGAATGCCCTGCATACTGTGTCCTTACCATCAGCAGCCGTTCAAAGATTCAGTCTTTATGAGGTCGTCGTTCCCGGAAAAGATCTGAACAACCGAGAAACCCGTCGCAAGCTTGGTCCTGCGTATAGCCAGGTTAAAGGTACACATTAATTCCATCAAAAGCTGTACGTGCCCTTATGCGACCTGCAACGTTAGACCTGATTTGCAATAGGGGCCAGGCTCTCAACTGATTGTCAATGGCTATGGATCGTTCCAGGAACGTTACCGCAATGATAATGGACGGGCCAGGGATGTTCTGATGGATACTATGATGGTAGAGCCCAGCCTATCGGGGATAATGAGGGATGGACGTTTAATATGCTGCAATTGTCTGCTTCGGGTGTTTTTTAGTTCTTATGGGGTGTCATGCCATGGAGGTGTCATGCCATGGAGTCTCTAGCCATGTCTTGCTCTCTCGGTGCTTCCTGGGCATCATTTTATACCCTGTTCAACAGGGCTATTGTTGCTAGGTGGCTGAGCCGCTGAGGATATCAGCATCACTGTGTTTGTTCGCTGGGCCCTCTGTGGATAACTACCACTGTCACTCAGGGAACCAGCAGCAAATCCAACCCGGGTACTTCTAGCCCATCTGATGGTCCATACTACCACCGTTACGGTTCCCACCGCGAGCGTTTTCCCTGTTCCAGGCACCTACACTCCATCACTGTTCGAAGTTGACAAGTGCACTGCGGCAATCGTGAAAGCAGGAGACTATCCAAAAGCTACCGCTGCCGATGCCTGCTGCACCCCTCTGTGAATACTTGTGTCAAGACCCAGGGTGGGTCGTTGACCCGTGCACCAGACGTCACGGTCTCTGACCGGGACTGGGCAGTCGAATGGATGGACTGTATTCGAGGCTCGATGCTAAACGATACAACATCCACTACGCACTTTGAACGATGCTTCTGCAACAAGAAATGAACCACCACTAGTACACTTCTCTGTGTACTTCTCTTATAAGTATTTCATGATCTAGTAAAATCATCATATTTCATATAAGAAACAGATTTATTTTTACCTACTCCCACATAAGTTTTTATAATTTTAGTGGATACCATAGTCTCTCTTGTGTTCAAGATAAATATCTTCTTAGGTTGTTCATCCATTACCTTTATATTAATATATATTTTCTTATTGTGCATGGATTTAATAAATATGAAACCCAGCCGTAGATATCCCTCCTTATTTTAATACCTGACCCAAAGTTATTACTAAATTAGATATAAAATCATGTCTAAGTTAAAAATATGGTTCATTGGGGTTAATGTCAGGTTCTATTGATGTAAGACTAAGAGAAGGAAGTATATTGTTGATAGTGCGTGAAACAAAGGGGACACATCCGAGTTATATAGAAGCCGGCAGCGACTGCGCCACGTATTCGGGCCGTTATCGGGAGATAAGGACTTTATCGGGCGAATCGTGCCGAGTGGCTGACTGATAAGGCAGACTGAGATAAGGGCTTATCAGTCTAGATCTCGGGAGAAGGGAACCCTAGGGGTCTGGACCGAGCATGGAGGCGAGGTCTGACGTCATACCACGTCTAGCCGTGCATCGCAGTTTAATTGGGTGTCTATGGGTAGTACACTACCCATGGGGAGTCTAACAGTTAATATAAATAAATGTATAAATAAAGATATGGTATAAATCTATTATTAGGAATGCCACAGGGAGGATTAATATAAATTTTATGGTTTATTTTAAATCATTTATTTAAAATATAAATATTGTATTATATAGTTTAAGAAAGCCCGTCTAACCGCTTCGATGAAAAACTAAACTTTTTATAGTTAAAGTGTATTTGTCAAAGGTATGATATAAACAAAGAATGTGAAAACCAATTAAATTTTTAAAGATATAAAAATAGCTATAATAGCTATAAGTTATTTTTTTCACTAGGTAAATGAAATTACGAACATTTTTATACTAGTTTACTAGAATTTATCAAAAATGATAATACTATTAATTATAAGTATCTAAGTGGTTATGTTATGTTCTTTTGTAGTTGTTTCAACGTCAAGTACTTAAGACAAGGTGTATTCGTTGACGATCCCTAAAACAAGGGGAATCATCCAGACTTGGATAGATGAAACTGGCCCGGGCGAGGAGGGGGCCTGATTGCACCACTTTCAGCCGGCATGGGGGCACGATGGCGCCATCCATGGCAGAAGTGGGGTGTTGGGACCTGGATATGGTGCTTTGGCGACCCAACAAGTCCCATTTTGGCTTATCAGTAGGTCAAGTGGCGCCTAAGGCGCCATTGTCCTGCATATGAGCGAAACCACGACGTTACCTTTGGGTAAACCCACGGCGCTGCATCGGATAAGATAGCTGGTGCCATCTCGTCTGAGTCTCGGAGATAGTCGGTCGGGATTGGACCCGTCTCTCTCCAGGTGGGGGTGACGGTGGTTTCCCCTTGTAGCGTACGTCGCAGGTAAATTTGGTATCCATGGGTAACTTTCTCTACCAGCTCTTCCCGCTCTCTGCTTTGCAGAGGCCTGAGATATGGGTGTGGTGAGTAAAGTGGAAAGCCCCAACTGATGCTTCCACACCTTAACTTTTCTCAACCCGGAGTCTATAACATACTTGACCCCGCTGACTGTGATAGAGGTTTCGGCAATGTTCGTTGCCAAAATCACTTTTCTTTTGCACTTTCCAAAGTTTTCGAAGATCTGCAGCTGCTGCGAAGGCGAGAGCGCAGCATAAAGCGGAAGTGGAACAATGAGTGGCGCTTTTTTGGGTAGTTCGGGGGCCAAGGTGTTGAGAATAGTTACACAGTTGTCGATTTCTTCCTGACCTGACAAGAAGCACAAGATATCTCCTT
>NLAK01000055.1:0-98608 GCA_002370295.1 Metschnikowia bowlesiae | reverse complement strand
CACATTGATGTTAATACCGAGGAATTTCTCGGTTTCTCCCAAATCCTTCATTTTGAAGCGCCCGCTTAGCATTCCCTTCGTCTTTGACATTATTCATTATCTATTTTATCTGTTTTAATATTAAATGAAGATCTTTATAAAAAATGTGGTAGNTTCTCGGTTTCTCCCAAATCCTTCATTTTGAAGCGCCCGCTTAGCATTCCCTTCGTCTTTGACATTATTCATTATCTATTTTATCTGTTTTAATATTAAATGAAGATCTTTATAAAAAATGTGGTAGTATAAAAGATCGTTTTATATATGATTTGAGTATTAAGGTCAATATTAAATGGGTAGAAAGTACTTGTTGTAATTACACAAAAATATGTTTTGGTTTAGAAGAAATATTAGATGGTGATATTATTTATTCTAGAATTAATGTAGATATGTTATTTAGTTTTCATAATCAAATTAGAGTTGAGAATAAATTTTTGCGTGATAGTGAAAGCGAATTTCAATTTTTATATCCATTAGGATTTGGACAATTATACAAATATGATGCTGAATACCACTATTTCAATATCAATAATAAAACATATGCCTACGATGAACGAATGCAAAGAGAAGATGAAAGTAGCGATGATGAATATTGATTATAGCTTAGAATATTTACAAAAGAACAAGTATGAATAGGGTGATAAAGTTGTTACATATATATTATCTAGAATGATAGCTTGCGATTCATGCAGCAAATATTATGCAAATGATTATTGTATTGATTATTTAGTTTACACCAAGCTATGAAATATGTTATTCGTCTATGATTTTAAATAAAGAGCTTATAGAATTTATTTTGCCATCTTGTATAGCATATAGGTATAATGAATTATATTTTAAATTTGTTAATAGTTATGAACAAAATAAAAGATTGTTAAATATAGCGGCTAAAACTTGTAATAAAGAAGTATATGAGCACCAATTACTGTTAAAAACCGGAAATTATATACAAGTAGAAATGAAACTTGATTATAGACTTTATTTGCCATATGAAATAAGTGAGGATGCCACACATCATAAAACGACAATACATCAAATGGATGTGAAGACAGCTTTTCTAAATGGAGAACTACTGGAAAATATCTACATGCAGCAAATACCAGGCTATACCTTGAAGAAGGATAAGCACTCCAAAGAGAAATATGTCTTGAAACTCAACAAATCCCTATATGGCTTGAAACAAGCACCACTTGTGTGGAACCAAGTGATAAATGAAACCATCACGAAAATGGACTTCAAACGGCTGATCAATGAAAGTTGCATCTACTACAGAAAGAGTGGATCTTCGTCAATATTCATAGCTCTCTATGTGGATGATCTACTAGTAATTGGGAATAGTGTCGAAGATGTGTCTAGAACTAAGGAAATGTTGAGCAGGACCTTCGAAATGAAGGATTTAGGAGAAGCCAAGAAATTTCTTGGAATTAATAGTAAGGTGGGAAATGGTTGTACGAAATTACACTTGAACGATTATATTGAAAAACTCTTGCAAAACTATGACTTGATTGGAACCCGAACAAATGCTGTGCCTGCTGACCCAAACGGCTTTGACAAAGTTACTACTGAGGAAGATGAAGAAGTTTGCGACGAAACAGAATATAGATCCATCATTGGGAAACTACTCTTCGCTGCTAATACAGTTCGCTTCGACATCAACTACATCACTCTGAAACTTTCAAGATATCTAGCCGAACCGAAGATAAAACATCTAAAGGCAGCAAAGAAGGTTCTTCGTCATCTCAACAAAACAGCAACTTTGGGACTCACTTACGAAAAACAATCAACTCATCAAGTCAATGCTTATTCAGATGCCAGCTATGGATCAGAAACAGATTCACGGTTTCGGTCCGTCACAGGATATATAATTATGCTCGGAACCTCACCAGTACTGTGGAAATCAAAATTGCAAACTATAACTGCCATTTCCACGTTACACTCTGAGTTGGTAGCTCTCTGTGCAACCACTCAAGAATCAGTGTGGATAAAGAATCTATTGAGTGAGATAGATCTGATCAACAGGATTCAACTATACTGTGATAACAAGGCGGCAATTGCAACTGTGAAAGGGCGAAAGAAATCTGATGGGTCAAAACAAATCATGATCATAACAGAATATGTGAGACAACAGATCGAAAACAAAGAGGCACACATTGAATACGTGCATACCCTTGTTAACATCGCCGACATATTGACCAAAGCCTTGAAACCAACTTTATTCACCAATCTACGTCTGTTAGGATATATGCGAGATAATCCTTCAGAGGGAGTGTTTTTATTATCTCTTACATACTCTTTCATACTACCAACCCACATATACCCGTTTAATCTACTGGTTTTATAACTGAATGATGAACGGTCGGGATAGTCATTCAACCAGTTCTTAAAGCTATTAAACCCTTTTAAACCATCTGATTTGCTCTGCTCAGTTTTGCCATCTGAATTATACCCGAAAAACTCATTTAAAGAAACTTGAGCCGTATCAGAGCTACAAGTAGGAGACGATACTTTAAGCAAATTCGAACTAGAATTGCTCCATTTTCTCGCTACGACTACTTGCATAAAAATAGCAAAGATTATTGTAATCAACATTTTGTACCAAGATTATGATATCACATGTTTCAAAAAATTTCCAACTACGATTATTTACCTTATTTTTTATTGCTCCTATATTTTTACTTTGCTTAAATTTATATTTTAATTGCCTTAAATATATATTGCAAACTTATCTTATCCTTTTATATTGACTACTATTTTATTACTAAAAATATTTTGAACATATGTGATCACAGTTATAGGATGATAAATAAAATGCAATTAATGCAACTAAATTTACCTAATTATATTAAAATGCCCGATAATTTATTGTCAAAAGATTAATTGTACATATGTGGTCACAGTTATAGACTGAAAAATAAAATGCATCTAAATTTACCTAATTATATTAACTCGTTTAATTTATTTTTGTTATCTCAATTTTATACCTTAAATTAAATTATTCATTTAATTTAACTTATTTTATATTACCTTATTTTTCCCTTGAATAACATATACGACTTTGTCTAGGGATTCCAAGAACACTAAGGCTTAGTACGCATATTAATGAAAGTAACAAAGAAATTTATAGCACCTAATAAACCAGATAAACTAGTTAAATGCAATGAAAAAATTGCAACGTCTACTGACGGTCCCGAATGTGCATTAATAGAAGATAACGGTGGATGAACTGTCCCAGAACTATTACTGATAGATTCATCTAACTATTAGATAAACATTACTTTATAAAAGCCCCCGCTCAGCGGGCATTACAATTTTTCTATTATCATCAAAAGGTCATATAAATATTTTATATAAGTGAATTTCATATATTTAATTTCATATATTTAATACATATAATGGCCCTGCTTTGCGGGGCGATACCGGCCGTGTGCCGGCATTATTGTCGGACATTATTATTCTTTATATAATAATTTCTATATATCGGCACTTACTTTACTGCAGAACTCCTCCGGCCCAGAACGGGCCCACACATTATTGAAAACTCCAACGGCAAGTTTCTATGGGTTTGTTTCAAGCATGCAGTGAGGAAACTAGGAAGAGTCCAGACTTGGCATCTCTTCGGTGTACTGGGGACGCGAGCCAAGCTATAAACAGGGCGAACTACATCTCCACACCAGAATCAATCATGCTCAACACAGATACTACCAAGGAGTTCAATAACCCTGTTCAGGGAATTCCATCAGGTCCGTGCGGAAGACACGGCCATTGTTAGGTGATCGTTCTTGGCCAAGGTCCGAGCACCTGAGGAGCGGCTTGGAGGCCAGACCTAATCCTTCATGCTTTGGCATGCCGGGTGCAGCATTTGAAGAGAGGTAGGACACGAGCATCAGCTCAGCATGAAAAACGGTTCTGCAATGTCAGAGTTTCCTGTGCGCGAGGGCCGTTACTAGCTCTTGAGAGATTTGTTTGTGTTTATACACAAGGCGAAGATCTTTTTTTGATCAACGATTACTGCTTCTCTGCTCTTGTCTTTACCGCGTGGTCAAATTCGAGAACACGATTCAGACAACTTGGGAACACAAGATCAGGAAAAAAGTCTTCACAAAAGAAGACGGTAAAAGTTCAGATTGGCTCAAGTGAAGCTGAAGCCAGCGTCTCACGAACTGGCCCACCCTCATTTTTCAGGTTGCCGAGTTTCTCTGCCTCTTAATGGTCTTGCTCGATTGTATCAGTCATTTTTGGGGCTGAGCTCAAGTCATCACCGTGAAATCAACCTCAAGGGAAGACCAGTCTTGCCGAATGACGCCAGCCATCCGTCGAGTCTTTCACGTTTGAATATGGGTGGTCTTCCCTCTTTGACCATCCATTTCGTCTCAATTCGACCGTCCGTGTCCATGTTGAAGTTGTGGACAGCGTATGTTACACTGGGAAGGTGCAGGCCTGAAGCGAAAGTGGAACGGTGTGGAATGGAGGGGTGGAACTCAAGTTTGGAATGTTGGTCTGTTAGCTCCTGGCCTGCTTTTCAGATTCACCTGACTCTTGGTCATTTCTCCACACCGATACACCCTTGGAACACAACTGCGTCCGTCCATCTCCTGCTTTTGGGCGTGGTCAACCGGTGCCTCAAAGGCTCGTGATGCTGGAAGCTATATGGAGCAATATGGAGAAACAGTCTGAAGGATCAGCTATGCTATTGACAGGTTGGCCATCATGGTGATTCGCCAACCCTGTCCTTTATCATACACCACCTTTCAGGGGAAGTCGACGCACCCAATCACTACTCCGTCAGGGCGTCTGAAGCCCTTGGTTTATCTGGAAGTACCACGTCGGTGAGACAAGCGCCGGGATGCAAGTGATGAAAATGGCCCTGGGGTTTGACCGGGCTAGTCCCTCTCAAGGCGTTGGACACAAATGAGACGGAACTGATTTATGAAGTGTTCATTAAAAGTGTTTCCCTCTAGGGGTCAGGAAACGCTGTCCGAAACGTCTTGGTTCGGGCTGCACGGAAGGTTTGGATGTAAACCCATTCCTCATTCCTCAGCGTACGAAGTGGAGTCTGTCTCGTGATAGTGGTTAATGTGATAGTCCATTTGACTCACTATATTTGGCACCTCCGAGGGCCACACATCAGCCAGGTTGCAATCCGAGGCGAGTTTAGGCTGTGGTGGGTCCGAATCAAGAAAACTCATCAAACTCATCCCACAGTGTAGTCTTCCCTGGGTGGGTCTTTCAGCCAATTTAGAGATACATTGCACATTCCGTGCGGTAACTTGTTAGACGTGCACGATAGCTAATATCATGTATCAAGTGGATCTTCTTCGTTACTGCCGTGATTATGGTCGACGCAGCAGGACAAATTGGCATTGGTAGACTCCAAAGAGGTCCACAAACTTCCGATGTAGAAGCAATCGACTGGCCAGAAACAGGTTGCGGAGGCCAATAACGTTCCTGGTTTGAGGGTGTTGATAACATCGCCTAACGCTGACTTCGAGAGACCGAACATGAACACTCCACGAATTCATGCGTGCGTTCTGAATCAATGAAGCAACGTATCGCTTCGTTCCATTGCGGGCCTAACGGCTTGAGCGGCTCAGATGAGCAACAGCACGGCTTTTTTCCTGGGTGGCCGTTGAACATTGGAGACTGGTTTGTGCTCACCTTTAAGGTCGTCCAATCTGGGTATAGGGAAGCCTAATCGAACCATCTAGTAACTGGTTTTGGCGAAGCTTCATAGGAGAGCAGAAGCTCATTGCAGATTCATGAGGTAAAGCAAATATGGGCCGTTAGCCTTGAGGGACCCTTATCCCAAGTTGATCCAACCGTTGCAGGCTAAAACCGTCATAGACGCCTGTTTAATCCCATCAGTCTTACTTCTCGTCACCGCATATCTTTGGTTGACATCTCTCGAGCCCTTGGAATTCGTATTGTCGAATCAATTGTCTTTCGCATCGGGGAGATCTTTTCCACCGCGGTCCTTCTCATTTCCCTTGGGAAGAACCCGCAGCTGCTTCGAGGTCAATTCCTTCACGTAGCTCGAGGCCGTCTTCAAGTCATTTTTGGCTTCCGCAGCACCCAACTTCCACTGGTAAAACATGCCGTGTTTTTCTCTCAACTCCTTCTTCTTCTTCTTGACTTCTCGGTTGACTATACCAATTTGCTCATCGTAGGGAATGCCTGCTTCCGCTGCTGCAATGGTCTCCTTGCCAAAGAGGAGATCGAAAACACGCCCGTCCGACCAGAAGAAGCCCCTGCGATCAACAATCCACGATTTGTTCTGCCCAGCCTCCTTCAACACAAAGAAGAAGAGCGATTTGTCTGCAGTCCCGTAGAAGCCTTTTCCAGTCCACACCCGAGCAGTGTGCTTTCTCGTCAAGTTTTGCAAGGGAACTGTGTAAACAGGGGTGGGCTGCCCCGGTAAAAGCGGGTACGACGAGAACTTAATATGTTCCACCGGGCCCGGGAGGTACCACATGCGCCGCACCAAGCGGGAGGGGAACGTGATGAAGTGGTATGCGGCAAAGAGCGCCACAGCTCCTAGAGATCCATACAGGAGCAAGTCGATGGCCCACTTGCGCTTGCGGATCGGCTCGCTTTCCTCCGTGGTGTTTTCGTCGTAGTTCTTGGTTGCGTTGAAGTACGAGAACTCCAAAAGCACACACCCGTACACTGCAAACACAACGGCGCAGCAAAAACATGCAAGGAAGTAGAGCCTGTGTGGCTCCGACTCGTAGATGAGTTCCGGGGCCGTTTTGCGCTTCAAGATCTGGATCACCCGACGGAACGGCATGTCGGGCCCGACCCGCGGCACCCCCGGGCGAGGCAAGAGCGTGGGCACCACCTCCTTGGAAAACGGGAATTTTGGCACTCTGTCTTTGAGATCGTTTGTCTGCACCCCTTCGCCGGGGATGTGCTGCTTCAAGTGCTTCCACTCTCCCTCTGAGGGGAGGTTCTTTTGGGGATTGAAATTCTCCGGGAGCTTGGAGTTGAAACGAACCGAGAGAAGCACTAGGGATGATCTTGGCGCAGAGCGGTAGCTGCCCCGTGCTAACATTCTAGAGGAGAGCACTGTAGACGAGAGCATCGGAGGATGTGGGAATGAAAGTCGGTAACGATGATGCTGATGTAGGCGCGTTTTTTTGCGCGGCCGAAAAGTTGCCGCATACGGCCTTGGTCCGCACCCAATTCTCCGTGTTGGGGTCTCTTTCGATGCTTGTTCCTGATGCCTGTTGCGGCGCCTCGTCACTTCTTGCGTGTGTCTGCCCTCTTCAATTGCACGGGGCGTTGGCCCACATACTTACCGTTCATCTCTTTGAAGGCCCGTAAGTAATCGTCCAGCGACGCAAACGACACGAATCCGAAGCCCTTGTTTTCCTTGGTTTTTGGGTCCGTGGGCACCTGCACCCTACTGACACTGGCGTATTTGGAAAAGGCCTGAGCGAGGACCTCCTCTGTGGCGTCGGGCCCGAGATTGCCGACAAATAGCCTGAAATGGCTGGGGTTCCAGGGCCCCGCCGTGCTGCGGACGGCGCTTCGGTGAACTGAACTATGAAGGTATGACTCGGGTCTTTTGCCGCCCGCGAGTCGCCGGTCGGACGATTTGGACGTGTACATCTTGGTGTTCTTGGCCATGTCTGCTAGGCGGCAGCACGTGCCGGGGATGGTGCTTGAGGGGTGGCGCAGGGGGATAGGGCCGCGCCTATATGCAGGCTCCGCCTATATATTCTCGAGCATTTCACCTTCTGAGTACGGCTAGAGAATGCTGACACGGAGACCATTAAAACCTGCTGAGAATGTTGGCCAGCCGTCAAGATCTTGTTGAAGGCGGTTTTGGCTGGGCGCCTAAGAATCGCGGGCCTTCGCGGGTGGCCCACACATTTAAGGGAACATGCAGCAACTGGACAAGAAGACGTGTTGGGCAGCCTTGGCATGGGTTTTGGAGGCCATTTAAGAAATGGTTGTAAGAAAATCAGGACAAATGAGGGGCTGCAATTTTTTTGGGTTACACGGCAAGCAAGGCTGCAAGCCGGTTTCCGCACAGACTGCAAGACGAGTCTTCTCATCGCGCATGGCAAACAATAGATCAAGCAGTCATCATCGCAGGTTGATTCGATAAGGCACACGTCCTCTCCAGCCCAATTGCCAGTGGTGGTCATTTTCTTTCAATAATTAGAACTGGGTCTTTAGCGTCAACTGCTGCATCAGCGCCCACTACATCAGCGCCCACTCCTCCAGCGCCAACTACAGCATTGCACTTCCAGAATCGTCAAAAGCGGCCAACTTCAAGGCATCAATCTTCCAATCAGTCTCCTTAACACCATCTAAATCGACGCTGACATGTTTATCTTGACGGAGATGTCGGACCTCATACGAGTGCCTCCGCAATCGTTCGGTGTGGCCATCCACCACGTGCTTAAGGATGAGTTGCATCAGAAATACTCCAACAAGGTGATTGCCAACTTGGGGCTTGCAATATCAGTATTAGACATTCTGGATATAAAGGACGGGTTGCTAAAACCAGGCGATGGCGCGGCGTACGTGAAGGTGCAGTTCCGTATGATTGTGTGGAAGCCGTTCATTGGCGAGATCCTTTCGGGGTATGTTGCGGACTGCTCGGCCGAGGGCATCAAGGTGCGCATGGAGTTTTTCGACGAGATCTTCATTCCAAAGGACTACCTCTTTGAGGCCTGTACGTTCCGGCCGGCCGACAAGGCGTGGGTGTGGCAGCCGGACGATGAGACCGAGTTGTTCATCGACATCAACGAGAAAATCCGGTTCCGCGTGGAGGAAGAGATTTTTGTCAACATCAAACCCAAGTCGAGCCTGGAGGCACTAGGCTTGGAAGAAAACCCCAGCAAGGCGCCGCCCTTTGCCTTGATTGCGTCGTGCCAAACTGATGGCATGGGCTGTGTGTCTTGGTGGGACTGAGGGAAGCAGCTGACTACAAATGTGGAGAAATCAGGGTTGGAATGTGAAGTGAGGTACATTTCCAAATCCGACATCGGCCTTTCCCGACCAGAAAGCTCCAGGCCACCAGACCTTCACATCTGACCAGACCTTCACATCTGACCAGACCTTCACATCTGACCGCATCAAAACGTCCACCTCACCCGCCCACGAAGACCTGGAACGATATGTGGG
The DNA here is from genome assembly GCA_002370295.1 of Metschnikowia bowlesiae. Classification (NCBI taxonomy): domain Eukaryota; kingdom Fungi; phylum Ascomycota; class Pichiomycetes; order Serinales; family Metschnikowiaceae; genus Metschnikowia; species Metschnikowia bowlesiae. The sequence goes on along the minus strand of NLAK01000055.1, from coordinate 89,437 downwards.
CGAGTGATGAGGATGATGAAGATATGCATGTCTAGGGTCCATGATTCCTGGCGCATTGCCAAATGAAGAGCTGCGCTGAGTGTGGTTGGAAGGGCTCGGACCCCCGGTTGTACAACCCCCAACAACCAAGGAAGTGCCGCTCAATGTGGCGGCATGTCTCTCGATTCCCGCACACGAAAATGAAGGTGCTGGAAAGGGAGGTGTGACCATAACAAGCGGTCTAGAGAGTGGTCTAGAAAGGGTCTAGAAAGAGTCTAGAAAGGGTCTAGAATGAGTCTAGAAAGGGTCTAGAAAGTGGTCTAGAAAGTGGTCTAGAAAGTGGTCTAGAAAGTGGTCTAGAAAGTGGTCTAGAAAGTGGTCTAGAAAGTGGTCTAGAAAGCGGTCTAGAAAGTGGTCTAGAAAGTGGTCTAGAAAGCGGTCTAGAAAATGGACCGGCCGTCAATGGAGGGACCCACACCTAAGCCGTGAAGACATCCAAAGCATGTTTGGTGTCATGTGTGGATGCTCTGCTGGATGGTGTCATTAATCATACCATGAGCAAATGAGGTGTCAAGAGATGTTATTGATAAGCTGTGGCTTTCCATATGTACATAGATTGGCCGAATCAAGCGAAGACATCTGAGGCTCCTCAGTGCTGGGCCAAGTCACAGTAATACCGGGCGACCAAAAGGTTATGAGCGCGGCCCTCTCAGCACCACGTTCCCTTCAATCATTCACTGTATTTCACCTCTCTCAAATTGACATGGCTACTTTTACTCTCCTACGGACGATGTCTGAATATGTGAATTTGGAACCCAACTTCCCTTTTGGGATATGTAGCGCATATTGAGCATGTTGGTCTATTTCTTTTGTTGACGCCTAGCAATCAGGAACATGTATTCGTTGATCCTGGAATCACCAATACTTGTATAGAAACTGTCCAACGCAGTCGTGCTGGCTTCGGACTGTCTAAGGAACAAGTCAGCCACATTAAGCTGGCACGCAATCACGCTAAAGGACCAGCGGGGTGGCTGGGGTTACGGAAAAGTCCTGATACCGTTGGCTTTAGTCACGGTAAGTGAAGCGGAACTGCCCAGGGGGCCACGGCGTTGGCAAAAAGCTGTGGTACATGGTTAGTGCACTACCCACGGTGGATCTGGCCATGGCAAGAAATCAAAAAGTAAATGACGAAATATTTCTTCAAATCTTTAACGAGGTAAAGAAGCAAATTTGGAAGAAGCAAATTTGGAAGAAGCAAACTTAGAAAGAAGCAAATTTGGAAGAAGCAAACTTGGAAAGAAGCAAATTTGGAAGAAGCAAACTTGGAAAGAAGCAAATTTGGAAGAAGAAAACTTGGGAAGAAAGATAAACCATTCAGAAAGAATCCCCAATTTTTACCAGTTCGAAATATTTGTACATGAGTGGTGTTAGATCCACCTTGGGTAGCGCACTACCCATAAATTTACCTGCGGCGTACGCTACAAGGGGAAATCATCGTTACCCCCACTTGGAGAGAGACGGGCGCTATCCCGACCGACTATCTCCGAGACTCAGATGGCACCAGCTGCATCTTATCCGATGCAGCGCCGTGGTTTATCCAAGTGCAACGTCGATTGTCTTAGATGCAGGACAAAGACCAGTTGAGACACCATTTCTGCGTGTTTCATATTAATTATCATATAATTGACCTCTTGATGAATTAGAGTTGTTGCTTGTTTATTAACTTGAGCTTGCCTCTAAAAACAGTACAAGGGGAACCTCACTTATATATGTGAGTAAACCTTCAATGTTACCTTTGGGAAACAACAGCGGTACAACATATGCCATGCTACATGGTAAGCATAGTATATGAGAAGGAGGTCTAGCATAATCTTATGCGGGCTTGTAGTTTCTCAACAATACCCGCCTCAAGGCGCCATTGGTCTAGATAAGCCAGACCGGGACTTGTCGGGACGCCTAAGGTGGCCCGAATGTGTATAACACCCCACCTCGACCAAATATGGCACATCTTGCCCCCACCCCGACCGAATATGGCACATCTTGCCCCCACCCCGACCAAATATGGCACATCTTGCCCCCACCCCGACCGAATATGGCACATCTTGCCCCCACCCCGACCAAATATGGCACATCTTGCCCCCACCCCGACCGAATATGGCACATCTTGCCCCCACCCCGACCAAATATGGCACACCTTGCCCCCACCTCGACCGAATATGGCACCATCGTGCCCCACCCCGACCAAATATGGCACCATCGTGCCCCACGCCGGCTGGAAATGGCGCCATCAGGCCCCCACCTCGCCATGGGCCCGGCCAGTTTTTATCTATACAAGTTTGGATGATCCCCCTTGTTTTACCGATCATCAACGAATACACCTTCTCTTAAGTACCTGACGTGAAAACAACTACAAAAGAATATAACAGAATACACTCTTAAATGTTTAAGCAAATACAAAAGATCCTAAATGATCAAGAAACAAAATCATTCAAATAATTAAAAAGTAGAAGATACATGTACAATATTTAAATTATTGACTATCATAGAAATCTTTAATATAAGCTTCTGTAATCGCTACTAAATTAGTAATCAAAGAGTGCGTTAACTGGAGAGACGGCTGGCAGATGAACATTGGAGACAAGAAATAGGGAGACAAGAAATAGCGAGACAGGAAATAGAGTGAGCACACTATAGTGCCTCAAGAGTATAAGTCATGACCACAGAAGTTCGTCAATGAAGAAGATACGGAATATCCAACGATTGAGAAAGAATACTGCCAGCACAATACTGCCAGACGGTTTTGAATTGATGTGTTGGAAATAATTGCTAAGCTAGATTGGATCCATTTAGGTTCTCAAGAATAAAACACCATTAAACTTTAATTATGGTGATAATATCAATACCCAGTGGTTCTTTTTAGGTACTCCCGAGAGTTCATCAGTGAGTAAATCAGAATCATAATGAATATAGAGGATGGATTATAGAGAACAGTAAGCAGCACGTAGTAATAGTACTTTATGAAGACAGCTGAACCGCAGATTTCGGTTTAACACTTGATCAACAGGCAAGTATTAGGTACTAGTAAACATCATGAAACCCAGTGGAAGATGGAGATTGAGTATTGCCAAACTGTGGCGTCACACTCCAGCGAACCTTTTTCGAAAAACAAATTCGACCCGTCAAATTCAATTCCGAAGATTTCAAATCAGAGCTTTTACCGCTTCACTCGCCGTTACTAAGGTGATCCCTGTTGGTTTCTTTTCCTCCGCTTATTGATATGCTTCAGCGGGTAGTCTTAGGGCAGTGAGGAGAAAATTAAATTAGACTGTGAGTTAAGCCAGAAATTAGATTTCCAAACTAAAACTCTCACTCCCCTATACTTGACCCTACATCAAGTGCAATGTGCTTTCAAAAATAGATGATTCACGTCTGCAACTCCTACAGCTTATCGTAATACTCCGTTGGCATTGATCGGAGTAACAACTGAGTCACGCCTGTGCACACTTGTTGGTGGAATTTGCGTTTGAGAAGATGCGTTTTCAGAGATTGTTTCCTTCATAAAAGAGTCGGAGCCTTTAACACTTCTGGTAGGTGAAGTGGAAAGAAAGGGAGGTAGTGCTCCACTTGGTGGAGATATCTTGGTATACTCCAAAACCGAGGAACAATTGTTGTTCAACGACATTATTGAAGATGGCATCAACGGCATTATTGAAGATGGCATCAACGACATTATTGAAGATGACATCGACATTATTGAAGATGGCATCAACGACATTATTGAAGATGGCATTGAGCTTGGGTGATTGGACGTTTTCTTTGTTGCGGCAACTTTTCAGTAGCTAGAGTCTTGTTATGAGACTTGTGGTCAGATTTCTCATCAAAGTCGTTGCTGGTGGGGCTCTCAACGATGGTGGAGAACGCACTCGAGTAGGTTCCGGACCGAGATAGTGGCGCTTTAGTGTCGACACTTGAAAATCGCCTTCACTGGCTGTCTTACGATCTGATGACACTGCTCTGACGGCATTGCTGGCAGAAGAGTAGTTTGCGCCAGAGTGAGATACCTTTCCACGTGGATTGACTTCTTTTGCTTTTGAAGGTGAGTCCTGGGCTATAAGCGTAATTGGGGCACTTTCACTTGGCGATATCGACTGCGACAAAGCCGACGACCATGAAGTGGATACTTTGATAACGCGACGACATTTGCAAGTGACGAAGAAGTCACAATTTGACTGTGACTCATAAGTGAGTCCCAAAGATGGAGTTGATTTTAAAGGACCTTCCTTGCTGCTTTTAAGTGTTTGATTCTTGAGTCGTTGAGATGTCTTGATAGACTCGGAACAATATAACTTATATCAAAACGGACAGCATTTGCTGCGAAGAGCAATTTTCCAATGACACACCTGTATTCGTGATTATCACAAAGTTCTTCATCTTCATCATTGGTGCTGTTCTCCCCCTTTTGGGTCAGCAGGTAGGCCATTTCCTCGATCTGAAATCTTTGAGTAATTCAATAAGAGTTTTTCAATGTAATCTGTAAGATGTGATTTTGTGTAACCATATCCCACTTCGATGTTTATGCCTAGAAATTTCCTGGCCTCTCCTAAATCCTTCATTTCGAAGGTCCTGCTCAACAATTCCTTAGTTTTGGGCACATGCTCAATTTGTTCCCAAGAACAAGTAGATCATCAACATAAAGTGCTATGAAGACAATTGAGGGTTATTCCTTTTGCAGTAAATGCATGTTTCAATTTTTGCTCGGTTGAAACCCAATTTTGCAATGGTTTCATTTATCACTTTGTTCCACACGAATGGAGCTTGCTTCAAACCGTAGAGACTTTTTAAAATAATGAGTTCAAGACATATTTTCCCTTTGGACCATTTTTAGGTTTCAAGGGAAACCCAGGTATTTGATTCATGTAAATGTCTTCAACGAGACTTCCGTTTAGGAAGGCTGTTTCCACGTCCATTTGATGCATCATCATATTTGGTTAGTGGCAGGATCCTTAGACTTTCAAGAAATAAGACTGGAGAAATACATCACCGTAGTCTATTCCATTAACTTGACTGTAGCCTTTTGGTACAACTCGTGCTTTGTATTTGCCACCATCTTTGATTGTGAAAACCCAACGACATCCTATAGGTTCAACACCTGAGGGACAGAGGACTGGTGAGAAAGTCCCATTTCTCTCTTGTGCTTGCATTTCAGCTTCACAAGCTTCTTTCCATAAGTGCCAGTCATCCATCCTCAGAGCTTCAGCAATGTTATTAGGAATTTGGTGTGCAGAGTCGGTACGTGCTCTCACCAATGACACCGTCGCGATGTCTTGGGGTGACCAATGACACCGTCGTGCGATGTCTTGGGGGAGAGCTTCCCTCGGGAAGTTGTTAGAAGATTCATCGATGTTATTCTGAAACTCTCTCTTCTCAAACTCTCTCTTCTCAAACTCTCTCTTCTCAAACTCTCTCTTCTCAAACTCTCTCATTTCTGGGGTGAGTACCTCTGAAGCCCGATGAACATAAACTGTTGTTTTGCCGTATGAATCGTTCGCTTGCGACGAGTCAAGAGGATACTCAGCCATTCTCCCTCGAGAGTGGAGAATAGCTGCAGACAATGACTGGCCTGTAGAGAGGAGATTGCCAGGATAACTCTCAGCGGATTTCTTCGTATGGCCAGTCCACGATGTTGGAGTTTGATAGAGTTCCGGTTGTACTTGTTTTGAGTCGTGTGCCGCTGCTAAACCTCTGTGTCTTCGGTGCCAAGGCCATCCCATTCAGGTTCGCCACTGACAACAAAGGCGCCACTGACAACAAAGGCGCCACTGACAACAAAGGCGCCACTGACAACAAAGAGGCATGTGGAGCCAGCCACGGGTGATTTTTTATCTCCTTCATACCAATCCTCTTCGCCGGATCAGGGACAAAATTCTTCGGAGTAAGTCCCTAGCTAAGGGAGAAACATACTCAGGGAAAGTGAGAGGGTTGCTGCAAATGTACATGTACAACTTGGCAATATCAGCACCATCTTCGTTGTCAGCATCATCATGGAATGGGAGATATCCGGAAAGCTTTGCGTAAAGGATGACACCTAAAGACCAAATATCAATTGTCAAGCAACGGCTATTAAACTTCGAAATATATCCCCGCTGGTTCTCCCGCTCGCGCCTGACTTGATGGAGTCTAGGACGTACACATCATGCTCATGAAGGGCTATACTATCCTTCCCAATATTTGGTACGCCTGGGGGGTCGTTTTGGGAAATTGCCATTTGTCACGATATTGGTAAGTTTAATAAAAAATGAAGATATATGTATGATTGGCCTTAGATAAAAAAAACATAAGTTTATCTTTTTTTATGCGGCATTCTCTAATCTTAAATTACTTACTGATATATATCAGCTTTTTGGCTCAAGAGCCAGTTTCCTGGTATTTAGAGTACACCTTATAATATATATATAATGCCCGTCTTACGGACGAGATCCTATCTACAAAGAGATAGTATAATAATACGGCCTACTATATAAAAAAATAGATATCTATATATTTCTGTGCGATATAATAGGAAGCTATATTTCATATTGCTCAAGAATATGGTTCTCAAAATAAGATACCTTTATTGAAAATACTATAGGCGGGCATATATTTATTAAGTTTCCAGCTGATTGGCATATTTCTTTAAATTATAACTATAAAAAGCATTAGATAAATCTAATGTCCCACATTGTTTTAGTAGATTTTTCTCATTTACATTTTCTATTAAATATCCTGCTTTAATTGCTTTATTTATCAAAACGGTTTAAATTTTAGGCAACAATTGACCAAAGAATCCTACTTTCAGCCGTTTAATAAAAAATATATAATAAGAATAATCAGCAGGAAACCAACAGATAATATATATTATTTATTATTATATTTTTTTAATCTTTATATATGGGATATAAATAAAAATATTTTAACGGAAAACAAATATGTAGCTTGTGTATTAATACGTATTAATTATTTAATTTCTACTTCTAATTCTTATCTTGAAAAAGATGTTGATGTGGTTTCACTTCATACCAACAATCTAGATCTGCTTTTAGTGTTGCTTTCATTTTAGTTGCTATCTTATTCTTGATCCAACATGGGTAGCGCACGACCCATGGATACACTATTGACCTGCGACGTATGGTTGCAAAGGGAAACCTTCGAAGACCCACGTCGATAGAGGCGTGTCCAACTCCAACCGCCCACTTTCGTTAGAACGTCGTGGCTTCCTCGACGCAGTCTCGCCGCAGATACCCTTTCTGGGCCACACCAACCTCATCGGGACCTCCCAATCTGCACCAGCCACCCGGCTGGCTGGACAGTTTTCTATATAAGAGCCGAAGTTCCCACTTGTTTTTGGGATCATCAACGAATACATCATCTCTTAAAACAACTACAAAAGGATATAACAGATTTGGGCAATTATACAAATATGATGGTGAATATCATTATTTAAATATCAAGGTAATAATCTATATTATTATGATATCAATTCTCATTATCCTGCTACTTCTATTTGTTTTTTTGTTACCTACAGGTTATCTTAAATATTATGAATTTAATAATATGAATTGTAAAGATTCTAATAAATCATTATTAGGTATTTATCAAGCGGAAGTTGAAATACCCTTAACAGAATATTATCCTGTTTTACCTGTTAGCCATCCAGAAAAAGGTATCCTATACCCTGTAGGTAAGGTACGATGAACTTAGGGTCTTTTCGTCGTTCAGTTGGCCCGTGTTGACGTGCAAACTTTTGAACAGTGATATACTAGCATACTTTTGATCGCTATGGAGGCAGCCCCGGGTCCGTTTGCAGACTAGGATTCTGAGGGTAAATACTTGCCGTATGTTGAAATATTTAGTTGAGGACACAGATCATAGCGGAATAGCGCTCCTCTAGATAAGGTCTTATACGCCGGACTCGGGAATAAGTGAGGGCTGAACCCTCGTATTTAAATATGAAACAGCATTTCATATAGGTCCAGTACAGATGGACACGACAGTGATGAAGATCAATGGCCTGCGCCTTACTACATCATTAGCTATAGATGGACTCACCCAAATTATGTGCAAATGGCCGTGCATCTTAAGAACGCCACTTGTAGGCTCACACAATTTCATACTTTGACAATTGGATGGTAAGCTAGATGTTTTTATAGGCAATTTGCCAGTTTTTGAGCCCTGTAAGGCGTGTTTGAGCGAAGAAATTCGCCAATGCGAAATCTAAAGACACATGATAATAGTATTAAAGCACAAAACCTTACTGTCGGTTGCGGCCATACCAAGTAGATCACACCGTTTCCCGTCCGATCAACACCAGTTAAGCTACTTAGGGCCACAGTGAGTAGTGCAGTGGGAGACCATGTGCGAAATTGTGGTGCTGCAATCTTTTTGTTTTTTAATGAGTGTGGGAGAGCGAAAGTCACCTTCATATCTGTAACTGGGGGAGCTTTGGGGTTGTTAAGATGAACGCGCTTGAGTGTGTTGAAACATTCCATCCCTCATTGATTGATGTACCTGCAGACTGGGTGAGGCAGAGTAATGGCGCGAGATCATGACGAGCCTTGCCTCATTACTAACTTATTGAAGTAGTACTGAACTTGATTACGCTTTAAAAGGGGATATAAAATTACTATTATAAGTGCTTTACTTTATACTAATAAAATGATTCTATATTCAAAGACTATGTCAATACTATGTATAATAATAAAAGAATATCTAGAGGATTTGATAGATATTTTTATAAATCTTATTGATAAATTCAGTTATAATTTATATGATGAAACGATGATAATAAAAGATATTAACTCGTTCAATTTGGTAACCTAGGCAACGAATTTGGTTCGATTCCAAATGTAAACGTAATATGAAAATATAAAATGTTTATGTAAGTTTATCAAATTGACAAGACTATAACATTAAAAATATCAAAAAAATAAGAAAAAAGGATTTAATAAGGTGAATTCCACTGCAAGGACTGCAACAACTCCGTAAAATCCAGTAAAAGCAAAAAGGTAAACTTTCAGTTAAAAGCAAAAAGGTAAACTTTCAGTGGCTGTGAAGGATTACTCAAGTTTAGTACCGATGACTAATTGTGGAAAGGGGAGGGCGTGAAATTCCATGTGACAACCTAGAAAGGCCATATTCTTTTGTACACGTAAGCACCAAGAGAAGATGCTCGATGATTGGTTCATGGAGAACAGAAATCTCCAGTAGAAAAAAGGGTAAAAGCCCCCTTGATTTGATCTTCAGTGTGATTACAAACCATGAAAGCGTGGCCTATCGATCCTTTATGTTTCAGAAGTTGAGGCTAGAGGTGCCAGAAAAGTTACCACAGGGATAACTGGCTTGTGGCAGTGAAGCGTTCATAGCGACTTGTTCATAGCGACTTGTTCATAGCGACTTGTAGCGACTTTGCTTTTCCATTCTTCGATGTTGGCTCTTTCTATCGTACTGAAGCAGAATTCGGTAAGCGTTGGTGTTCACCCTATAGGGAACGTGAGCTGGGTTTAGACCGTCGTGAGACAGGTTAGTTTTAACACGGGACCGAGCGTCTCAGAGGACGGGCTCGGAAACGGGCTCGGAAACGGGCTCAGATGATTGTCAAAATCCGTAAAGATCCATTGGAACTTGACCAAGAATAATTGGAGCCCGGAAGTCCTTCAAGATTTTGGACAAATATGGCGTGGAAGCTAAAGAATGGAGGATCGGAGATTCTGGTCACTCCATTCAATCCGGCTGGAAGGTCATGTGCAGACTATAAGCCACGAACCAGGCAAGGATACACTTATGGTATTTCCATTTCGATTTCTCTTCGATTTCCATTTGCATTCTACCCCAAACATCTGAAACAAAAGCATTCAATGTATCAGACTTGCATGATGCCACCGATCTGTTTTGAATATAATTGTGCTAAATTTGCCGAAAACCTTCTACCAAGAGTTATTTAGTTTGAACAATGGAGTCGGCCACATTTTATACGATACCATTTTCATTCCACTATAAACTTAAATAGCTATCGAGGAATGTAAGTCATAACAAAGGGGATGTCCGGCTGTCCAATGCGCATGCCTGTCAATCCGCTCGGTTTGCATCCACAGGGTTGAACAGAGTGCCTCCGAGGATCGAGGCACGCACGTGAAAGGACTGGTTCTGGAAAGGGCTGGTTCTGGAAAGGGCTGGTTCTGGAAAGGGCTGGTTCTGGAAAGGGCTGGTTCTGGAAAGGGCTGGTTCTGGAAAGGGCTCGAAACTCTGCTCAAAAGAGCTCGAAATTCTGCTCAAAAGAGCTCGGTGTTACCAATCACTCAGACCAATAGCGGAGACGAGGCTGAATGCCAGAGTCGCCGTAGTAGAACCGTCAACGTCGCAATTGCCGGTGATCAAGAAGAACCGCTATTGGGAGCTTCTGTAATTCCTGAGTGGAAATCGTAACACTGCGTCCTAGCCACAAGTACTTGATGCCATATACTTGCGTCTTCCCTGGCGTTCTTGCCGACAAAGGTCTTGCAGTATACAAGACAATAATTTCATCGGTCAGCATAGTGTTTAGCTTTCCCAAACCGTACATCCCTAAGATCCCTGATGAGGCTCTTCTCGAGAAGAATCACTCCATGTATTGCGGCACACTGTTTGATGACTTTATAACAGTACCAAGATAAATCAGGGGACCCACTAAGCTTATACTAAAGCTTCTCAATGATCATAATGAGGATTGCACTTCCTAGTCATCCGTCCATTAATGTATGGCACACACGATGCACTGGCTTGACAAAATCGGCCTCCCGGTGATTATGAGCCCGGGCTCGCCGCTCAAAATGCACGGTGTTGTTGTCCTTACCATACACCGTCGAGGGTGTTGAGGTTGATGACTTGATGTTGACTGCTTGTTTGGCTGCCTCTAGAAGGATGGCAACAATCAACACTGCACCAAACAATTGCCACGATGGGATAGAAGACCAGAAGGGGCCGAAAATCAACCAGTTCTCGGTCAAGGATATTTGCAAGAACAAAACACCGTCAATAGCACCGAAGTTCTGAATGATACACCATTGCTCATGAACATGGTGATCCAGGTTCCAACAGCCAAGATTATAGCCAAGATGATGGACATACCCCACAATTTTGGAAGCTTCCACTCAACTGGGTGTGGGTCGTATGGAGCATTGTCGTAAGCAATAGCAAAGGTGGCGTCCCTGGGGATAGATGCTTCTGTATTGGGTAGCCCAATGATGTCAACAATCAACACTGTACCAGAAAATTGCCACGATGGGATCTTCAGACCAACGTGAATTAGCGACCGGTTTAGTTGCAGGTTCGGGCGACCTGAGTTTCCGGCGGCTTATGCAATCCTTCCCTTTAAGACTGGTTCATCAATGGCGCTTATGGCCTCCTTCAGTCTGCGGTGGTCCGTTACTCTTGGTGAAGCTAGTAGGCCATGGCAGTTTCTCACCGGCGCGCCGCGGGGCCTTAGCTCAAGCTCACCCGGTTTTTCTGCTTTCACCAGGGTCCCATGTCTTCAAGGACTCCATAAGCTCCTGGGCCTTGGGTGCAAATCCACTTTTCACTCTCGTGTAATCGACCCACATCCAACTGTCAATAGTTCACATAGTTCCCATAAAGCGAGAACTATCCACGTTCTCGCCGACATCACCGCGACCCAGCTCAAACGCAAAACGAAATCCGATTAGTGGTGCTTCGCCAAACTCGAGTAGAATCACGAACAGCCGCAACTCCGGATTCCCGCTCCGATGACGATTTTGACAGGTCCTTTCGAAATAGCCAGTCCTTTAGAAGAAGCTCTGTTTTAAAAACGGACGGTCCGAGAAGAAGACCTTCAGCGTGACTGCTTCTCCCTTTCAATAAGCCGCAAGGTTCAAGTCCCTTGGCAAGCAGCTGTTTGGTGCTTCAGTACTCGGACTCACCCAGCAAGCGGCCATTCAGGATTCGCAGATATTGTCACATGTTCAGGTGGCGTAAAAAATAGAGGACTTCTGCAAAATGGGGCGGGAGCCGTTCCCTTATATATTCGAGGCCGCCTTCGCATGTAGCCGAATTAGGAAGGCAACGGTCCGCTCGGTGTTTCAGATTTGGCCACCGTGCACAACTACGCACTTCGGTTACTCTTCATGATCTCCGTCCTAAGTGACTTAATGATGTGAAGACAGAGACCACCACAGAAAATACCATTAAGTGTTATTCGAATAAGTGCACTCTGCAACCATCATGCACCAACCACATGAACTTCCTATTTATCTAGAGAATCAGGGTACCTTAGTAGTATTACGTCTTGACCTCGGAGTGGAAATGCCAATGGCTAGAGCCAGACTGTCAATTGGGACGGTAAGGTAGATTGCCAGAGTATGGTCGATTGCCAGAATGGTCGATTGCCAGAATGGTCGATTGCCAGTATGGTCGATTGCCAGAGTATGGTCGATTGCCAGAGTATGGTCGATTGGGACGGTAAGGTTGTAGGGCATATTGGGATTGTATGGTAGATCGCCCCAGTATGATAGATCGCCAGAGCTCGCCAGGGTTGCTCCCAGAGTTAGCATGTCCAAGATCACGGTCCCTCTTCTCTAGTTGTACTGCATGTACTCCGAGGTGGAGCTGAACTTCATGTTTCCCTTGATCACCTTCTCCACGGCCTTCAAGAAATCCTTCTCGTTGGCGATCTTGCGCCGCGCCCGGATGGCAAACATGCCCGCCTCCGTGCAAACAGAGCGCAATTCAGCCCCGGTGGCGTTAGGGCATAGGCGGGAAATCAACTCCCACCGGATGTCCTTCTCACAGCTCATGGTCTTGGCGTGAATGCGGAAAATGTTGGCCCGCCCGTCCAAATCCGGCAACGAGAACTCCACCTTCCGGTCGATCCTCCCGGGCCGCAACAATGCTGGATCCAATGTGTTGGGTCTGTTGGTGGCGAACATCACCTTGATGTTGCCGCGCGGATCGAACCCATCCAACTGAGTGATCAACTCCAACATTGTTCTCTGCACCTCGTTATCGCCACCGGCGCCGTCGTCAAACCGCGCTCCGCCAATCGCGTCCACCTCGTCGAAGAAGATGATACACGCCTTCTTGGTGCGGGCCATTTCGAACAACTCCCTCACCATGCGCGCTCCCTCTCCAACGTACTTCTGCACCAATTCCGACCCAATGACTCGGATGAAGGTGGCGTCAGTTCGGTTGGCCACTGCTCGTGCACATAACGTTTTTCCCGTTCCGGGCGGGCCGTACAACAAAATGCCTTTTGGAGGGTCGATCCCGAGCTTGACAAACCGCTCGGGCGAGAGCAATGGGAGCTCCACCACCTCTCTCAACTTCTCGATTTGCTCCTTGCATCCACCCACATCGCCATAAGTCACGTCCGGTTTGTCTTCCACGGTCATCATAGTCACCGAAGGGTCGATTCGGGGTGGCAACGGCAACTGGATCTCGTACTTGTGCCTGTCCACGCCGACCCGCATGCCTTCCTCGATATCCGTGGGTGACACGCGCTCGCCAAGTCCCACCACGAATTTGGCAATTTGCTTAATGTTGATCACATACTTTTGCTTGTTGTCTGCATTCTCCATAAAGTCCAACTGCGGTGGAGGGCTCGTGGCGTCGATGATTTTGGTGCATCGCGCCACCTGCAACGGTTGCTCCAGCGACATTCTCTGCTTGTCGCCCATCACGTCCCACAAATGGGGGGCCGAAAGGCCGGTGTCCGACTCCTTGATGCCGATATTCTCCTTAATGCGTTCCTCGAACACCTTCAAGTCCTTTTCAATCTGCTTCAATTGGGAGGCGTAGGGCGCGGCGCCGTACGTTTTTAGAACCTGGATGTCGCCTTCAGAAAGCGGCACCACCTTGTCGTCGGCGGGCTCGTCTTCGTTAGCCACGTATTTGTCCCAGTCTGCTTTTGGTGGCATGGTGTGGAGTGGGAGGAGTGTTGCCTTCGTGCCCTTGTGAGTCGCGCGCACACACCCGTGCACCCCGCACACCCGTGCACCGCGGCTGCAACACCATTTCCGCCTTCCGAGACATGCCGCTCATTATTAATCCTGATGCGCCGAAGGCTTAGCCTGGCGCCTGGACAAACTCCCGCACAAGGTCGCGTCCCATACACTTGATGGTCTCCCCGCTTGATACCAACGGATTAAACGTGGAAAGTTTCGTGTTGATCACGGCCAATTTGTCCACGTAAGTCTCGAGCCGCTCCACAAAGCGCGGCGGCTTTAAGTCGCTGTTGAGGAGATATTTGAGGAGATTCACAATCAACTGCAGGTTGCTGTTGAACTCATTAAGACGCAAGCTCAAGTCAGCCTTGTTGAGCTCCGGGCAGAGGATTCGTGGGAGGGAGTCCACGCTGTAGTCGATGACATTGAAGAACTTGACAAACCAAAAAAGGGTATAGGAGGAGGTCACGTTGGCTTGCTTCTTGGCGTTCAGCTCCGAGAGCAATAGACTAAAGGAGTTGGACAAAAACTGAAGGGTGAACTGAAGCGAGTCGGTGGACAGGAGCTGATCCAACTCGATCAACAAGTAGTAGTAGTCCAAGTTCACGAGCCCGATGAAGTTGGGTAGAAGCGCCAGCTCGCTATACTCCTTATGGAGCTGCAGCAGGATCAGCACGCGCCACGCCTCCAAGTCCGCGGAAAGCTGGGTCAAGGCCGCCTGGTCCTTTTGAGCTAGGCCCATTTTGAGCGATAGCATGCGGTCCTGGAGTTGGTGAAAAGCCACGGCGCTGCTCATGAGCGAGCCTATGGCTTCCAGTTCTCCTTCATTGAGGCAGTCTCGGAACTGCGCATCCATGTGAAGAATTTGGGATGGAATGAACTGGCTGGGCTTATTGAGCACCAACGAGAGCTCCTTGTCGAGATTGAAAATCGTCCAAAAACAGCGCTTCTTCATGAGGGTTGCGGAGTGGCTGGAGAAGTCGGTCCCAAACACAATGAGCCGGTCCAAGAAGCCCACAATATTCCAGAGGAGGTTCAAGTTGCTGACGTTGATAGCGTAGATGCTGAGGAGGATCAAGAGGTCTGCCTTGTGGAGATCCTCTGCTGACTTGATGTCGTAGTTGATGATGTCGACCATTGACTCGATGAGCAGGTCACTAAAATACTCCGTGTAGTGTTGCGTGGAGTAGTTTGTGTCGAATATTAGACTGCCGATGGCCATTACCAAGTAGATGTCCAACTGTACAAACGTCTCATTGACAAACGAGATGCCCTGGAGCTTCTGGATATAGCTGGGCCTGTTCAAGAACGGATACTTCCACTCGTAGTTGGAAAAAAACGTGTGCACGAAGAGAGACGGCAAGCCGGGGTCTTTGATGGGGCGCACCACCAAGAACTCCTCCTCGAGGCTTGCGGACGAGGGCATTGCCAAAGAATCCACCTTGTGTGCAACTGCCAACGGGCGCCTCTGAGCCCGGGCCCGGCTGCTTTCATTCCCTGAGCCCCGCTGCCCGTTCGCCTCCAAATGCACAGGGAGGTCGATGTTTTGGAATGGTTCATAATCGTTGGATGCAAAATCCCCATTGCTTCGGCGGCCTGAGGGCCCTTCGGGAGCAACCGAGGCGCCTGAGCCCAGACTCGATGACGTTTCGACGAGACTGTGTGAATTCTCACTTTCGTTACCCGGTGGGTTTGCATCACCTCGGCTTGACTCTGCTTCGCCTCGGCTTGACTCTGCTTCGCCTCGGCTTGACTCTGCTACGCCTCGACTTGATGAATCTGCATTTCCGTGTTCCTGCAGATGTGAATTTTGGGGGCCCAGTGGATTTGCAGCGCCCTGGCTTATAGAAGAAGTGCCGCTCTCGGCATCCTCAGCGCTAGCTGACCTTTCAGCCTTTATATCTTGATCACCCTGGTCAGCATCCTGCATTTCAGCCACAGGCTCCCATTTATGCTTCCTTCGGCTGCGCTCCACGTAGCGGCATTCGGCCGACGCCTTTTGACACGCATCACACTCGGGAAACACCCGCGAACACTTTTTCTTTTTCTTGTAGCAACGTTCACAGCTGAAAAGGCGATGTCCCCACGTGAGACCTCTCATTGGCAGTTGGACGGACTTGCGCACGTGGTCGGGCGCAGCGGCCAGGCTGGTGCGCTCACGTGGATCGGGCCGCCACGAGTATTGACACTGGACGTGGCGCTTGAGGCAGTTTTCACACTGCGGCACTGTTCTGGAGCACCGCATCTTCATACGGCTGCACCTGCCGCAGCTCGACTGGCTAAGAACGTCCTGTGGTGAATGCTCATTGACGTTGAGGTCTTCCGCGTGTGCGCGCGGGTCAAGCTTGAACTTGGAGGCCACGGACCCGTTTCCCATGAGCTTCCGGTAGTAGACATCCATTTTAGGTCCGGCAAAAGAGAACGTCAATTGCAGCACTCGCGGAGTCAGCAACTAGGCACTGCAAGGGGTAGGAATCGTCTGCTGGTATCACCTGGTCGAGCGTATTCAGGTCCAGCAGTAGTCGGGTCCAGCAGTGGTCGGGTCCAGCAGTGGTCGGGTCGATAGTCGGGTGAGTCAGCAGTGAACAAGGTGCCGAGGGTCAAGGGCGATTTCTTGCAGAGGCTGCAGATTAGGATTTGCGCGAGGGTGAGGGCTTTTGGTGCCCTTCAAAAATTCTTCGAGGATGGGCACGGCACCGTCCTTATATACTTGAGGAATATGCAGCAAGGACCTGGCAGAGGGATACGGCGCAAAGGCTGCAGCAGGGAGGCAGCAGGCGAGACGCGGGAAGCGCAGGAGAGTGCGCAGCAGGAAGTGCAAGAGGATTAGCAGCACAAGGCGTGTGTGTGATGGCGCCCTTCTGAAACAGCAGCCGAGGGGAGACGAGCCCCAAGGGCAGGGAGCTGATCGAGTTGCGAGGGCGTCGAGGGATGTTTCGGGGCCGGCTCGGGGATGTTCCGGGGACGGCTCGGGGATGTTCTGGGGTCGGCTCGGGGAGCGATCGCAGGAGACTTTCAGGCGGGTCTGGAAAGAGCAGGGGAGAAGCCTCTGGTTGGTTTCAAGTATAGAAGCAGCCGCTCAAGATTTAACTGCCGGAATCAAACTGGAGCGCCGTGGCGGGACCGATAACTTGCCTAATGAGGAGTAGGCCCGACCATGCGGTGGGAGCGGACGCTTCAGCAGCCCGCGCACCCGTACACCACCCGTACACCATACCACTACCAGTACTTAAGTGCACCGCGGTGTAGCAGCGATAATCTTAAATAATCTTGTCCTTTATCCATGCTCGGCATTAGTTCTAATTCTATGCGCTAGGGCATCGCCATTTCTATTTACATTTAGCTCGAGCATCGTCTTTCTCCACCAGGCTCGGGCATATCTCCATCAATCGGGCATTGCCAGAGCATAGCACTTAGGCAATGTGAGCGGCGGCTTCCTCCTCCAGGGGCGCAGGCGCGTCGCGGGGAAAAGCGTCCAACGCCATCCGCCTCATTTCGTCCAATAACACGCTCTGGTACTTGGGGTTGTGGGCAGGCAAGGTGTCGTGCTCGACCAAGTCTAGCGGCCAGTGTTTGTCTTCGCCCTTGCGCCAGAGCGATTCCCAAAACGCCGTGGTGTTCTCCAAGCCGAACTCGTCAATCACGTGGGCCAAGTCTGCCACCGCCTCTTGCAGGTAGGCCGGGCGGTACTGGCCGGAGTACCACGTGTGGCCGTCGTCGTTCAAGCGCCTCATGCTCTGGGCCTCCTTTTTGAGGTCCACGTCGCGAGCCTGGCGCAACGCCACCATCCCGTCGTACGCCGCCACCGCATACTCGTGGCTGGCAAAGTTCACCACGCACATGACCCTCCACAAGTCGGACCGGCGGCTGGGTTTCCTGTTTTCCCAATTGGGCCTGGTGAACTGCGTGTCGATCTGCTCCTGGTGAAACCCGGGCACCTGCAGGTAGAGCACCTGCCCGGAGAAGATGTTTTTGAACATGAAGAGCTGGGGAGCGAGGTTGAGCTGCTGAAGCTCGGCCGCAGACTTGTGGCCCTGGGCGAGCCTCGACCCAAGCACTTTGCGGGCTTTGAGCTGCTCAAGAAGATGCTTGCGCATTTTCTTTTCCGACCTTAATCTCATGATGGGCATGGCGGCAGGGGGATTGATGAAGGGGCTGGTTAGGGAAGGGCCGGGAAGGTTAGGGAAGGGAAGGAGTTATCTGGCTGCCAAGAGTGTTGGAGGATGAATTTTCGCGCGCATCACAGGGTGTGAGACACGTGATGAGCACGTGACCGGCGCACACACGTGACGGGCCATCCATGTACTCGCTTTCCTCGCGTGTCCCCCCCATGAGCCTTCTATCCGCCACCCTCGAGCCCCTCCTCTTGGTAGCCACCTTTGCGGGCTTTTCTGCGTGGACATACAAATACATCTTCAACCATGACATCATAGTCAATGCGCATAGCCGCCGCGTGCCCAAGGCCGACTTCAACTCGGTGACCGCCCGCTTGGGCTACCGCCTCCTTCAGCTCGATACCGAGGGGGAACCAGACCTCAAAGTGTCGCCCCCCTACAACTCGGGCCCCAATTCGGCCGCCTACAACTCGGGTCCCAATTCGGCCGCCTACAACTCGGGCCCCAATTCGCCCCCCTATGCCTCAGGCCCCAATGCGCCCCCCTACAACTCCGGCATGGTGCCCCCTGGCGACCCCGTGCAGGTCGTGGTAGGACTTGTCTTCTCGCTCGGGGTGGCGCTTTCGCTCGAGCTCATCCTTGTGCTCATGATCCAGCTCTTTGGAAACGTCCAGATTGGCGTCAATATGATCAAGTCCATCATCAAGCTCTTGGTGGTGCTCGCTTCAACAGTCAATCCTTTGATGGTGATTTACCTTGCCGTCAATCAGCGCTTTTCGCGAGCGAAAGGGCGCCCCGCAGATATTTCGAGGTGGCTTGTCATGCTAGCTGCTGGCGTGCTCTGGTACTTGGCGTTGAGCCGGTTTGGCGGCATTGCCCGCAGCCTCGAAGAGCCGTCCGGCGAGCGAACGCTTTTGGAGCGGAAAACAAACGAGATTGCGCTCTTGGGCATCTCCATCACCGCCGTGTTATCCGGAATCGGTTCGGCCCTGACGCCGCTTCGGACTTTTTGGACCGATGGCGACAAGTTGGCTGCGGCCGTTGGGCGTGGCGTGTCACGCGGCGGAGTCTCCGAGGCCGACGTCAACGAGGGCATTCAGTCATACAACTCCACCCTTATGATCCTCAACAAGCGCCGCCACGAGCTCCGCCGGTGCCAGGACTCCGCGAGCCAACCCGTCCGGTCTCGGAACCTACTTCTCCGGGTGCGGTCCTTGGCCCGCTTTGGCCCCCATTCTGCCCAGGACTCGGGCCGCTCAGACACCCGCGAGTTGGAGCGCGAGATTGCCTCTTTGGAGCTGCTCAGCGAGGCCATTTACTCCGATCTCTGCGCCAAGCTCGACCTCTTGCGCCTCGCCCACATCCGCTCTCGGTCCCCCCGCCTTGACGCCGTGAAGATGCTCTTTGATGTGGTGTTTTCCGTGTACTGCATCTACCGCTTGCTTAATGTGCTTGTTCTCCGGCTTCCCTACCACTACTGGAGAGATCCTTCCACCCCTCCCCCATCCAAAGACTCCGATGCCGACACCCTCAACAACATCACCAAGGATGCGCTTGCAATCACCATCGCCAAAATCATCCAGGCCTGTTTCGGGTACCTCCCGCTTTCGGAAACACAGCTCATTAATCAGGTTGGCTTCATTCTCTCGGGCCTGTTGTTTCTCTGCTCCTTTCAGAACGTGTTGGTGACCTTTATGTCGGTCGGCCGCCTCCTACCGGCCTCGGAGATGGCTGAAACAACAAAGAGCTGGCTCAAGAACCTTGTTTTGAGCGAGCTCTTGGCCATATACGTCTTGGCCACTGCTCTTTTAATGAGGCTGAACCTCCCGTCAGAATCGGCCGAGCTGATTCTGCACATCATGTCACTCACCTCTGCATCAGGCACGTTTCGAGAGATGATGAGGGAGGTGCAGTTCATTGACGCGTGGTTCGACAAGGTGTTTGCGATGTCCGGGGTACTCTCGTTGTTGATCCTCGGACTCAAGTCATATATCGACAGCGACGCTTTGGACGGGTATGACGAGGAAGCGATGGTGGAGGGCAAGTTGTCATAGATGCAGGTGATTCCTGATTGAGTGATGGCAAACGCAGCATCGCGCGTGATTTCCGTCGTATGACAGCAAGTGAATTTTCACGTGTGCCTCTGTGGCGGGACAGCAAGGGAATTTTCACGTGTGAGGTTCTCTGGGCCACGTGACCGGCCAAGTCCCGACGCGCACATGCTGCAGGGCCTGGGCAGAGGTGCCATAAGCGGAAAAACGCATGCGCAGCACGGCCGTAATCGAGCCCGTGTGCCGGATTGGATGCACAATGCGGACGCAGTGCTCGGGAGCGTGCCGTGGGTGTCGGCATCAGCGCATCGCGCTTGCGGGGGGATTTCTCGACAGTCTGGGCATTATAAATTCCCCCGCTGTCCCTGTTCTTGCTCCTCATCATGTCTACCATTCACATTCCCAGAGTGTCGGCCTCTCACCCTGAAAGGTTCCAAGCAAAGTGCGAGGATTCCGCCCGCTTTTTGAAGCCTGGCGCCAGCTTACCCGTCGACAACTCCAAACCCGTCATCACCAGCCAATCGCAGGTCTCAATTATCGGTGCTGGGTTCGGAGGTCTTGCTTCTGCTGTTATGCTCAAGAAGAAGATCAAAACCGACGACTTTGTCGTTTTTGAAAAACACTCCGAATGGGGCGGCACTTGGTGGGCAAACACTTATCCCGGCTGCGCCAGCGATATTCCAGCATTGTGGTACCTGCTTCATGGCGAGTTGAATGACAATTGGAGCGACTTGCGCCCTCCTCAAGCGGAAATGGAGGAATATATTTTGGGCGTCGTCAACAAGTACAACTTGAAGAAAAACACTCGGTTCGGCACGGCCATCAGGGATTTGGAGTACAATGAACACACCGGCTTGTGGAAATTGTCTGCCACCGATGTCGCCAGTGGCCAGCGCTATGAGCACTTGACCAAGGTTATTTTCAGTTGCCAGGGCGGGTTGGTCTATCCGAACGAGTCCAAGTTCCCGGGACTCAAGGATCAATTTGAAGGCGTTTATATGCACTCAGCTCTTTGGGACCATTCGGTGGACTTCACGAATAAGAACGTGGTGGTTATTGGCAATGGGTGCTCAGCAGCGCAGGTTGTGCCTGCACTCTTGGACATGAAGACGAAAAGCGTGACGCAGGTGTTTCGGTCCAAGCACTGGATCATGCCGCCGCTCCCAGAATTCTTGTACACCATGTACAAGGCCCTCAGCTATACCCGTCTTGGGCTACTCATCATCCGTTGGTTCATTATCCTTGCGGCTGAGACCCGCTATCCATTGTATGTCGGTGATGGACTCTTGCTGCGTGCAGTTAGGGGCTTTAACCGATGGCTAGCCATCCGCTACATCCGCACCACTGCACCTAAAGAGTACCAGGAAATGTTGATCCCCGACTTCAAAATCGGCTGCAAGCGGCTCATCTTTGACTATAAGTATGTGCCATCATTGAACAACCCCAAGTTCGACTTGTCGGATCAAAAAATCGACCAAGTGACCGCCCACCATGTGGTCTTGGCCGACGGCACCAGGATCCCCGCCGACATTATTGTTGCCTGCACTGGCTATAATGTGTTGCAGTCCACACGCGGCTTCACTGTGCACGGCAGAAATGGCACCAACTTGCAAGAGTACTGGGCCAAACATGGCGTTTCCGCATACAAGACTGTCATGGCCAAGGACTGCCCCAATTTATTCTTTATTGGGGGCCCCAACTCTGCCACCGGCCACTTTTCGGTGGTGTCAGCCATTGAAAATGGAGTTGCGTTTGCTTCAAAGCTCCTTCCCGATATCCTCGACGGCTCCGTCAAGTCCATCACTGTCAAAGACTCTGCGTACTTGGACTGGTTCAAAAATACACAAGCTCAACTCAAAAAGGCGGTGTTTGGCTCGGAATTCGGCGGTTGTGTAAGCTGGTATACGACCGATGGCATCAACGCCGTTGCTTACCCATACTCTCAGTTGTATTATTGGCTCTCGCTGAGGATTTTCAGCAGAAAGAATTTCGATATCGTTAGAGCAGAGAAGAAAAGCAGCTAGATGAATTAGATGAACGTCTTGATAGGCATTGTAGAATCACAAGGTTGCAATTTCCGTCACTAAACTTCAGCAGAAGAATCTGCCGCCCCAGGTCTTGATCAGAATCACACCATTTGTTGCAGCCCTCTTTATGCAGCCACTTCTCAATTGGCCACTGCAAAGGAGAATGCGATGGAAGGAAAAAATAAAGCGCCAAAATTGGGGGGGGGATGCGAGCTCTTTTATACATTTGCGTTTGTGGCTGTAATCTGAAACCCGTCCCTTTTGGGCAAAGGAGCGCCTATAAAGCGCTGGTTTCTTTGAGCACTTTTCCTGACATTCCCTACTACATCGGCGTTTTCCTGCCAATGATTATTATTTCCCCCTGGTTGCAAATAGGATGTGCCCTTGAAAGAGCTGTTTCACATGTGTTGCATGTCATTCTGACATTTCCAAGCAAAAGACCAATGGCGAATTAGGTTTCAGAGAATCCAATAATCCTAAAGCTGTGAGCTCCAAAAAGATGCACATCTAGGGCTCAAACACGTCATGGGCCACAAAGAAGTAAGGCTCAGGATTTGGCAGCGGATCAAGGGTCCAAGCATGAGATGGCAGCTCTAAAGCCCAAAATGCACATCAGGGGATACCGGGCCAATACCTGGGAGAGGAGATAGGGTCTTGATTGGAGGGCTGCAAACTGGCTGGTGGGAATAGGCGTGGTGTACAGGTGTGATGCTACTGGAGGAGGGGCGGCAGATCGTTTGGGCGCAAGCCACGTGATACACACGTGAGTCACGAGGACAATTTCTCACTCGCCTCTTCCTAACCCAGCACTCACAATTCGGTTTCCCAAATCATTCAGCCGAGTGCTACAAACCGCCAGAATGCTGACCAAATCACCACACCCTTTTTCTCGCGAGCAGCTTGAGCAAGTGTTGAAGAGACGGTTCTTCTTCGCCCCCGCCTTTGAGATATACGGCGGAGTTTCTGGATTGTACGACTATGGTCCACCAGGATGTGCCTTCCAGGCCAACGTCATTGACACTTGGCGTAAACACTTCATTTTGGAAGAGGATATGTTGGAGGTTGACTGCACCATGTTGACGCCCCATGAGGTGTTGAAGACGTCCGGGCACGTGGACAAGTTTGCCGACTGGATGTGTCGGGACTTGAAAACCGGAGAAATCTTCCGCGCCGACCACTTGGTGGAGGAGGTTTTGGAGGCCCGCTTGAAGGGAGACAAGGCTGCTCGGGGCGAAAAGGTTGTTGAAGGAGAAGAGTCCGACGACAAGAAAAAGAGAAAGAAGAAGGTGAAGGAGATCCACAGCGTGAAGCTAGAGGACGCCACTGTGCAGGAATACGAATCCATTTTGGCGCAAATCGATGGCTACTCCGGCCCCGAGTTGGGCGAGTTGATCAAAAAACATGCCATCAAGAACCCCGCCACCAATGGCGAATTGGAGCCGCCCGTGGAATTTAACTTGATGTTCGAGACCGCCATCGGGCCATCAGGCCAATTGAAGGGCTACTTGCGGCCCGAAACAGCACAGGGCCAATTTCTCAACTTCTCCAAGTTGTTGGAGTGCAACAACGAGAAAATGCCTTTTGCATCTGCTTCCATTGGAAAGTCGTTCCGCAATGAAATTTCTCCTCGCGCGGGATTGTTACGGGTCAGGGAGTTTTTGATGGCTGAAATCGAGCACTTCGTCGACCCCGACGACAAGTCCCACCCTCGCTTTGACGACGTCAAGGACGTCAAGTTAATGTTCTTGCCCAAGGACGTGCAGGAGCGTGGAGAGACGGAATTGGTGGAAAAGACTATTGGCGAGGCTGTCTCGTCAGGTATGGTGGATAATCAGACATTGGGGTACTTCATTGCAAGAATCTACCAGTTCTTGATGAAGATTGGCGTGGATCCCGCGCGGCTTCGGTTTCGCCAGCACATGTCCAACGAGATGGCCCACTATGCGCTGGACTGCTGGGACGCCGAGTTGCAATGTTCATACGGCTGGATTGAATGTGTGGGGTGCGCGGACCGGTCTGCTTACGACTTGAGCGTGCATGCGGCCCGCACCAAAGAAAAGTTGGTCGTCAGGCAGATGTTGCCGGAGCCAGTGACTGTGGAGAAGTATGAGGTGGAAATCAACAAGAAGAAGTTCGGACCTTTGTTCAGAAAAGATGCTGGCACTGTGCAGGACTTCTTGACCCTGAGAACGCAGTGCGAGTTGGAGGAATTGGCCAAGGAGTTGGACCAAAACAAGAAGCTCGTGGTTCAGGTTCCAGGGCTCTCCAGTCAGTCAGAGATCCCCGGCGACTTGGTGAAGATCCAGAAGGTGTCGAGGGTGGAGCACGTGCGCGAGTACACGCCCAATGTGATCGAGCCATCCTTCGGAATCGGGCGGATCCTTTACTCGATTTTCGAACATCAGTTCTGGAGCAGACCCAGCGACAAGGACCGCTGTGTATTGTCGTTGCCTCCTTT
Source organism: Metschnikowia bowlesiae (assembly GCA_002370295.1). Taxonomy (NCBI): domain Eukaryota; kingdom Fungi; phylum Ascomycota; class Pichiomycetes; order Serinales; family Metschnikowiaceae; genus Metschnikowia; species Metschnikowia bowlesiae. Next base: position 64,840 of record NLAK01000055.1, on the reverse strand, counting down.
GGTGGCGCCCACCAAGGTGTTGGTGGTTCCATTGTCCAACCATGCAGATTTGGCCCCACTCACAAAGAAGATCACCGCAGCCTTGAGAAAGGCGCAGGTGCCGTTCAAGGTGGATGATTCGTCGGCATCCATTGGAAAGAGGTATGCCAGGAACGATGAGTTGGGAACGCCTTTTGGAATCACCATCGACTTCGAGACTGTCAAGGATGGCTCGGTAACATTGAGAGAGAGAGACTCCACCAAACAGGTGCGGGGCGGGCTTGAAGAGATTGTGAGCGCCATTAAAAGCATCACCTATGAGGGTGTGACGTGGGCCGAGGGTACTGCGCACCTCAAGTCTTTTGAGACGGTGTCCGAAGACGCCTAAGAAGCCTCGTCTGCGGCGGCCTGTGGTTGTTGAAGTTATTGTGTAAGCTTGTGGCAATGATTTCTGGAAAGGTTTTTTTGTAGATGACTAAGCTGTGGTGCGATGGGATCCTGTTGTAGCCAGATTGGGCGAGTTTGGGCCAAATTCGCCCGGATTAGGCCCGATTAGCCTGTAGAATCTGTGATGCAGTCGTACAGAGCATTCACCTGGCCTGATTTCCCTCTGCTTATGGATAATTGCGGGCTTGGGCCATGCACATGGCGCTGGCCATATTAATCTAACGGCTGGATGACCCAGCGTGAAGGCGCGGGCCGTGCCTTATATAGGGAAAATATTTTTTTTTGCAGCCACCCAACCCCTCACTGCGCACGCCACAAACAAAAACTATATAAACTGCCGTTCCCCTGCCTCCAAGAATATCCCCAATTTTTCCTGTTCTTACCAAATCCCCTCTGGCGCCTCTCGATGTGTACAGAAGCCCTGCAATGGTTCATCTGGAGAGTCGTACCTATCAATGCCAAGGAAAGCTTACGAGCGGGGATCAAGGCGTAGGAGATCTTGGCCTAACAAAACATCTGAGCATTCAAACAGAAAACACACTCACAATAATTCCACTTGAAACATTATTCGATATGTTGCTTCGAAGTGTTGGGCCCAAGCAGGGCACCGTGGGATGGAGACTATGATAGTTGGGCCTTATGAGAACAGAGAGTCGGCAAGATGGATGCGGAGCTGAAATTTGAAAGGAGCTTTTTTACCGTGGGAATAAAACTAAGCAAAGCCCAATGCAATTTGTGGTGCAGAGTCGATCAATTATGAGCGAAGCCGTCAGATGAAGTGCGGGTAATCCTCACCGCTGATTCATACGGTTGGAACCAAGCCCATGGCTTTGGGACATTTCACACATCCAGCGTTTGATTGAAGCAAATTTGTGACATATCCAAACGTCTTTTTGGCCACTGTTCCTAGTTGAGTGTCAGAGAAGGTGACACTAAACGAGACACTAGTTTGATGCAACTGACAGAAGCCCAATCACAACTCTGCTGACGGTTTTTGGTTGATACGGCGGAAGAGAACAGATCTATTACCGCTGCTCTCCCAAGATGAGTTATCCATGTCTAACATCCATGTGAGCGGTTGAATGAATGCAATCAGGGGGCGTTATAACAGCCGGTTCAGCAGAACCACGAGCCAGAACAAACTGTTTATGTGGACTGCTGATTGGAGGAAACGGCCAAATGAACAGAAAAGTATATTCTCCGTCAAATACTGACCCGGTCTTTGTTTCCCCATCGTCATCTACATAGCAGTTGCTTCCTGATGCTGACCCAAATAAGTGAGTTGACGACATTCTTTTCTCAGATTCAAGCTGCGCAGCCTCCAGCACTAAAAGCCGAAGAACTCAATGGAACCGGTTGGATATTCTCATAGCTGAATGTTACCAGGCTTTGTGAATGGCATGACAAGGTACGGATGACAACTGCAACACATCAAACACCAGGTGATGCTCACACAACACTCACGTTTGCACAATTCAGGATCCGCTTCAGTGTCAGGAATTGTTAAAATTTTACAAACCGGGGGCCGGCAAGGATAAACTATATTGAGCATACTATTCATACCCGAGTCTCATGGCAGGCGGGAACAAGAGCGTGGCCGGAAAAAAACGCAGGACCTGGTTCATTGAGCGCATACTCATTGCGTACTCCACAGCCCAATGGAGATTTCCAACTAGATCACTATGCGGGGCTCCAGCAGCTTCCATTGATAGGACTTGCGGGGCTCCGACAGTTTGAACCGATAGATTCTGCGGTGACCGCGAGGGTCTTTGGTCCCCTTATGGCCTCTGAAGTAGTTGGCAATTTTGTCAAAGAAGGGCTCCCGCTTTTCCATGCCGACCTCCTGGCTGTTGATGCCATTTTCATCCGAGCGGACTGAGGTTGCCAAAACAACCGAAACGAATAAAAGAGCCGAAAAAAGATTCATTGCTTTAACGTTGTGAATTTGGACTCTGATGGTTCAGCCACCAAATGGTGTCGATCTTATACATGATATCTGCATGCCGGACGGGCATTTTTTCGAGGCGTTTTAGAGCCACCACGTGGCCGCCGCCAGCAATTCTTGGCGATTGTGAAGTGAGCCATTGTTTTCAAGAAAACGCCTTGGCCCAAACTCTCACCGCCGATGCAGGCAGACAATGACATCAAAGGGGGTGTTTGGGGACAATGGGCAAACAGCCAATAGGCCCCCACGCATGAATGAACCTGCTGTCTGAACCATTGCAGTTACCCTGGAGGCCGCCAAGCAATTGACCCGAGAATATTGGACTTGGCACTGGATTGGGTAGAGCAGAGCAGACTAAACAGACTGAACAGACTGAACAGACTGGGCAGACTAGGCAGACTAGGCAGACTGGGCAGACTGAACGGTCCATACTCAATCACTGCATGAGGCAGGCTTGGTATTATCAAGCCAAAGTGGCAGTCAGCTGGGGACCCAAGTGTCGTTCTGAAGGCAAAAATCATCATTTCATACGTTCGAAGTCGTGGTGAGCCAATCATGGCTCTACAACAATGAGCCTTTGTTGTTGGTGTCTTTTCACATTGATCGGTGTCGCAAGAACTTGCACCGTGAGTTGATTATTGTGACATTGTCGTGGTCACCGTTGCGCGTTTTGTCTTCTTGGCACCAGCATTGTTTAATGGGACTTGGATTTAGTGACCATGAATACAGCTTGACCCAAGCCATCACCGACCACACGAGTTGTTCGCGCAGCTTTGACGAGCAACGCAAGGATCAGGGTGGAGCTAGTGAGCCAGCCGGAATCAACGGTTCAAGACACGACCATAGAGATCCATCACCTTGTTTCCAATAAACGCTTCGATTATGAGTATTGCATTCCTGTGCGTTTCAGGTGCGATTTTCCAAAGAGTGAAGCTTGAGGAGTGAAACTTGAAGAGTGAAACTTGATATGAAATCCAAGCCCCGTTCCGTTCTGTTCGTGAAGTTCAGCCAGTTCCCTCGCCTGAATCCATTGTTTCAAAATGTCTGGCCTAAAATGTCCTTCATGAACGCTTCGGAGTTTGGGGGCCTTCCCAACAATTCCAGCAAGATATCCATGATCTCCAACGCCCCTCCGTTCTTCAAGATCGTGTCTCGGTACCGCAACCCGTGCTCCACACTCATGGGGTTGTCTTTGAAGTGGGTGTAAAAAATGTCAGTGGCAAAAACCTGCGAGTACAAGTAGCTGTAGTAGCCTGACTCGTAGCCATTCACAAGATGGGTAACCTTGGAGTAGCCGATGTCTCGTTGTTCCCCGTGGGACAACATCGTCACCTCCTCGGCCAAACGGTTCCACAACGCCTCAATGTCCAACTCGTGGAGTTCATGGTCGTCCGAGATGGTGTGGAGAGCCATGTCAAAGAGGGCCAAGTGCAACTGCTGAGAATTGTAGAGCCCCATGTTAACCTTCTTGGATGCCACCAACAGGTCAATCAAGCTGTCCGGGATGGGCTCGCCTGTCTTGTAGTGGCTGGACAAAGCCCGAAGCTCTTTTTTGGACCAAGTCCAGTACTCAAGCATCTGTGAGGGGCATTCCACAAAGTCGCGTGGCACGTTGGTGCCCAGGAACCGGGCCAACTTGGTCCGGGACAAGAGCGTGTGCATGGCGTGGCCGAGCTCGTGGAAAAACGTCAACACCTCTTCGTGTGTCAAGAGCGCCGGTTTGGTTTGGCTGGGCTTGCCGAAGTTGCACACGATGGCGGCACAGGCCGGGTGGCGGGTGCCGTCGTCCCTGGTGTGAGAATGGTCAAGCATGAAGCTGCCGGCATGCAGGTACTTGCCCTCTCTGGGATGGAGATCGAACAAGATCCAGCCCATGAACTCGTTTTTGGGCTGGCCAAAGCTGATGTTTTGGTACACGCTGAACTTTTGCACGTCCGGGTGCCAGACCGAGGCCGGGTCCGGTGCACTCTGCTCCACGAATTTGACATCAAAGAGCGTCTCATAGAACCCCAACATTCTCTTGATGGTTGGGCCAAGGGGGAAGTACTCGGAGATCTTGTGGTGGTCCACCTTGTAGCTTTGCTCCAATAGCATGTTGTCGTAGAAAGGATGGTCCCATGCGTAGTAGTCATGCTGGGCGGCCAAGCCTCGTGCGGCCAAGTCGGCGTTTTTGAGCTCAAGAAGCGTGGCTCTTTCTGCCGACGCCAAGGGCTGTAACTTGTCTTTCAAGTTGGTCAAAAACCGAAGCACATTTTCGGGGCGTTTGGCCATGCACTCCTCCAACACGTAGTCCGAGAAGCTGCGGTAGCCCAACTCACGTGCCATTCGGTAGCGGGTGGCGACGATCTTGGCAATGAGGTTGGCATTCTGCGGCACCAGGTGGGAACTCGCCATATGGGCCGCCTTGCGGGTGTGCAGGTTTTTTGCATACTTCAACACGGGCAGAATGTCCGGAGACTTGAAGGTCACGCGGTAGACGGTGCCGTTTGCGCCACGATCCCGCTCATACTGCTCCAAAATGGCCTCGGGCACGCCATCCAACTGCGCCTTGGTGAACGCAATGAACCCCCGTTCCTCGTTGTTGTTCTTGGAACACTCGGACAATAACTGGCTCAACTTGAGCTGCAAGGCCATGACGCGTCGTTGGTGGTCGGGGGCCAAGTCCAAGCCGTTCAGTTCATAGGCCTGTACCGTCATGTCCAAGAATTTGCGTAGCTCGGGCTCGAGTTTGTTTTCGGGCTCGACTTTCTCTTCGAGAGCGACCACTTGCAGATGCAACTTCTTATACACGTGGTACACTTCGGCCCGTGTCTCCTGCTCAATGGCCGTTTGCTCGAGCAACCGCTGGGCCTCCGTGGACGCATTCCTGATATTCTTGTCGGCAGACACATGCTGCAAAAAGATGAGTTGGTTTTGCAAGAGCAACATATGGTGTTCGTGCTCAATCAGGCGAAGCAACACATTGGCCACCGTGGGCGCCTCCACCGACGCGATGTAGTCATTGAATTGCACCGCTTGCGCCAGCAAGTTCCTGGCGGACGCCAAGATCAGGTCCACGGAGAAGTTCCAGGACGGCGAGGGATGAGAGGAGCTGGCGCTGGGCAATTCCGTGACGGGGAGGCAAAGCAACACTAGTGTGCCTAGGGAAGTGGCTGCAAGAAGGGCGGTGGAAAACATGTTCTGAAGACAGGAGGCACGCGTGGTTGCAAACAGAAGCTTTTGTAAAGTATTCGAAGCTTTTGTAAAGTATCCGAAGCTTTTGTGAAGTATCCGAAGCTTTTGTAAAGTATTCGAAGCTTTTGTAAAGTATTCGAAGCTTTTGTAAAGTATTCGAAGCTTTTGTAAAGTATTCGAAGCTTTTGTAAAGTATCCGAAGCTTTTGTAAAGTATCAGAAGCTTTTGTAAAGTATCCGAAGCTTTTGTGGAGGTACCAGAACCTTCTGTGGAAGTACTCGGAGAGGGGGCTCCAGGAAATTGCTTCCGTGAGGTGACTCCGATAAGGGAAAAAGCTGCTAAACGCCGGGTTAGCCTCGCCAACAATGAACTTTATTCAGTAGGATCAGGGCGGGATGGCCTTGGGAAGTGAGGAGCGGAGCGAAACTGGAGCTGGGGGTTTCTGTTGTCGACAGCAGCTGGCAGAGGGAAAAACAGGAGAGTCCAGATGCTGGGAAGGCGCTTTATATAGAGCTTCGCGGATGGCGTTCCAAGGGGCAAGGGTGTTTCAAATCATTAGGGGCTGCATTTTGAGTTACTACTGGCGGCGCTTCCAATGCGGGTTTATACGATAGTGCTGCAGAAACGTGCATGGAACCGGGGAGTAAATCCGGGGATTAAGTCCGGGGGTAAATCCGCGGTCTTTCCGAGGGGAGATACTTCCGGGGCGTCATGCAGGGAAGGGTGGTTCCAGTTGCATGATTCCGGAACAAGGTTTTTCCGGGGCGAGCCACCTCAAATGTGCTCTCACCAAGATGTGTCGATGGGTTGTCGCCAGGTTTCGTACTTACCACTCCATCCTTTTACAGATGAGGTACCATAAGGTGAACCAATATTTTGAAGTCATTGCGTTAGAATTGTCGGCAAAGACTTGAGGAGGAGTTCAGGCATGTGTGAAAATAGTTATTCTATAGTCCTGATTCGTATAAGAGTCCATAATTTTTGAATCCACCAGAAAGGGCGTGTGGTCTAGTGGTATGATTCTCGCTTTGGGTGCGGGTAACCGACAAAATTGCGAGAGGCCCTGGGTTCAATTCCCAGTATGCCCCTTTATTTTTCGCGCGGCATGGACTCACAGCACTGGAAAACTGCACTACTGTATAGGCAGTCACCCATTGCAGCGAGCAAAAAGGGGGTATCGAGGCAAAAATTGTCGACACGACAAAAAATACATGAACAAGCAATATAAATGGAGAGCAAGTCACATATTAAGATAGAATCAGTGCCCAGAATCAACGTAACGTAACCTTTAAGTAAGCCTTAGTCTGTAAAGTTGTTTTGGCACGCTTGATAGTGGCCATTTGCAACTGATGACAGAGTTGATCACGAGAGCCAAAAGGCCAAACTGTATTTGACGAGAGGTATATAAGCTACCTTTTGCTGCCGCTTCGATGTATTCAAGCATAGGGATACCAAAACTGTGAAGGCCATTTTCAATTTCACACGGAAGCAAGGAGGGAAGGTATACTGTATCAACATATTCCTTAGTGAAAACACGAGCGTCGTTGGATGGAGGCACCTCTGCTCTATGGGGCCAGAAACCAGGGGTTTCTCTGTCACCAGTGACAAAGCGATCCAACTTCTGGGTCCTGAGTGTTGGCGAATTCCTCCATTTAAGCCGTATAATGTGGAAACTATAGTCAACCCTCTTTGGTGGACCTCGTAAATGATTGGAGGGTCCGCCATACTTTGGTTTTCTTATAGATCCATAGGATCTGCTCCATTATAATAACCTTCAATACCTTCACATCCTAGTATCCATGAGCATTTTAGGGCTGCTTCGGTTAGTCCACAAGGGTAGTGCGCGACCCATGAATAAGGGTAGTGCGCGACCCATGAATGCACAAGGGGCAAAACAAGGGAACCGTCGATACCTGGACAGAAGCGTGTCTAGCCCGCTGGCTCTCTCCAAGGCTCAGAGGCGGGGCCAGCGCTGTGGTATTACCAATTCAAGGCCGGTTTCTCAGATGCAGGACTGGTTGGTGAGAGTTGTCATGTACTCCATCGTCTGGTGTAGTTATTACGTGGTCTTCTAACCAGTTCTTCAACGCGGAACTTGCAGTACTCCTTGGTTCTTATAGTCCTCCTTTTGTTTCTTATCCCAAAAATTCTATCACTCTCGGCTTATTGATTACCCCGACCCTTATATAATGAGGGGACTTCACTGGCCGAGCCCGTTGTAGGACTGCGCCATCATTGCAACAGCGGACCACGAGAGACATAGTTTAATCCCTTCTAATTAGAATCTTGTGCATAGTGTGCACACAGACTTGGGTGATCACCTCTTCAACCCTTGTTTCATCTGTACACAGTCCCGTGAGCCCGCCGTGCCCGCAGAGGCATGATATTCACGTTCCAACACCGTGTGCATCCACTATGAAGCCTGTCCGTGACTTTCTGTTTTGTTTGCTTTGGGCTGTTCAGGAAAACCCAGCTGAATGTGGCTGGTTGGCAATAGAGGGACCGGCCAGCAGGGCAGATGGGGTCTTCACAGTCCAAGGAGTTTCGATGGGGTTGGTTTGAGCCGGAGAGGGTATCTGCGGCGGGTCTGCTTCCGAGGGACTCACGAAGCTGTCACGAAAGTGAACGGTCGAAGTTGGACACGCCTCTGGGGCTTATTGATGGTTTTCCTTGTAACCGCATGTCGCAGGTTGATTGTGTATCCAGGTAGTGTATCCAGGTAATGTATCCAGGTAGTGTTTCCACGGTCAAACACATGCATCATAATACAACAGGTTGAGGCTTGCAAGATACCTCTGAAAATACCAAAACGGTTTGTATCCATTCATGAGCGATGCATTGAAAGGAGTATTTCACCAACGTGTATGCTTAGTTTCAAGGTGAATTAGCGAAGGATTTGAATAAAATCTTGGCTTATTCGAGGAGCCCTAGACCTTTGGCCTCTGCAGCCCACCTAAAAGTGCCTTCCCAACTGCATTCAACGCCGCAACGCAACTTGAAACTGTAATGCACACATGCCACGGCAATTTGAATACTTCGGATGAGTAGTCAAAGGATTTCACGCTTCACCACACAGCTTGGAACAGGCTGCATCATTGTGCGCTGGCTGTAATTTCCACTGGCTGTTCTTTCCACTGGCTGTTCTTTTTGTGGACTCTAGCCACCATTCCCCCGCTCAACTCGGCCAGTGTGAAATATTATGGAGCAACCCACTTTGCTCAGCAAGTTCGGCTGGATGCTCATGTCGCCTTCAGCCGAGCCATTGTGGCGGCCTAATTGAGTAAGATCATCAAACTCTCGACGCGCGCAGGCTTTTCTCGCATCCATCTCCGCGGCGTGCGTCGATAGATGGCCGTCCCGGGAGTGTACACGAGAAAGACCGAAAAGTATATAAGGAGGCCCATTCCGTCCTTATGAACTCCCATCAATAGATAACTGAACACAATGGCCGCTCCACAACAATCCTCCAAGAAATCCACCGCCGCTGCTCCAAAGGACAACTTCTGGACTCTCAAGACCAAATACGGATGGTCCCCAGCCTGCGTCATTGCTTGAATAGTGAGGCCATTTCGGGGAGACCAACCATCTTTTCAATGCTCAAATTTGTCTATAGGCTGTGGCCTTTCATCACCTGCCTCGGTGCTCTGTATCATATAGTTGAATATAAGAAATGCCAGTAAGGAGATTTTGCCTAAACTTTCGCAGGTAATGTAGATGTAGAATTGATCGAGCACACGACAAGTGTTCCAAATAAAGCACTTGCCTTGTGCTCTGACTCCTGGGCTGACTTCTCAGAGTTGGAAATGTCCTGCGCCCTGTCTGTCAGCGACAACACTTGGAGCATATACTCTTTGTATCCCGCTTTCCCTCCCTGGTATTGGTTGTCTCCAAAAAACGCCCGTGATTCACTCCTGAAGAAAAAACCTCATATCCGTTACTTCCTGCTAGAACGCCTAAGGAGCATCACGCGTCACCATGACTGCGACGGACTGTTTAGTCGTACTCCGTAACAATTGCTTATCGGGCGGCCATCACCAAAAAATACACCATTCCAATCTTAATTTAATAGGGTGCAGACGGTGTATCATCAATCTGTCTTGCTCAACGAGCACCAAAGCGTTCTATCATGAGCATTCGAATGATCATCCAGAGTTTTGACAACAGTCACCATGACGAGTGTATTGAAAAAGCTTGGGACTGGATCAAAGCCGAATGTGAATCCGACTGATACAAGAAGAATCAAAACCTTCAACGGAAAATGGTTCATGGATCAAGGAGTAAAATCTGACGGACAATGGAATTGTTAATGGTTTCGGAACAAGTGGGTCAGAAGAGTTTTGAGTTATGGCTCGCCTATGTCCCGGTAGTTGGCGTAGGGTTCTCGTGTCCCAAATTAAGCCCCGGCTTGGCCCGTTGCAATAGATGGCAACCATACCAAGCGCGGTCTTCACCGGGGTGGGCAGCGCCGTCTTATATAGTTCGCGGAAAGGATGGCTGCAAAACGGCCCATGCAGGACTCGCCACTGAGTAGTATATATTCTCCCCTGGCCCGCGCCGGCGACGAGCTCCTACAATTTTTCCTAGAGATCCTTACATGATAGCATCAGAGTGGTTCCGTATAAGGGGTTTCGGTGGATGGTTTATACTCAAATTTTTCGAACATTTTACAGCCCCTCTATTGCTTTACCCCTTTTTTTTTTTCGGGAGTTTCGTTTCACCAAACAGGACTATATGGGGCTGTTGAGCATCTTCTGCAAATAGTCTCGATAGCGATATTGTCGGCTTAATGAAGATTTTAAAAAGGGAAGCAACCTTGGTCACCCCTTGGCCATGTTCCTACCTGTTTCCGGGTATATTAGGAACTCTTTGAAGGGCAGAACCGGAGCGGGCTTTCCCAATATAAATATTTCATTCATGGGATTTGCAGTGAGTCACGGAAAAGCCTTTAACGGAGAGAAACAATAGGGATACACTTTTCTGCACATCCTTCATTTTTAAAAGCCCCATCCATGCACATTGGAGGTCAAGACTAAGCCGCGATTGAGGATTGCGCTTAGCGGTAAAAGAAGTGGCTTGGAAATGGCTACGCGCACCGAACAGATAAACGAGGCGAAATGAGATGTACACCCAAATATGGAAGGAAAGCTGCTAAATTTACAAGAGAATTCATTTGCACCCAGGTGGTTTCTAGGAAGGCTCCTATACCAGATGAACTGAAACTCATGCCAAATCTTGGTATCGAAAAGTCGAGGTATCCACTATTCTCACGACACCACTTCTTTTGTTCATGTCTGAACAATCGGTAGAGTCATGGCCATGGCTTGCCAAGCATACCCGGCTTTGACAGGATTCGGAATATGCGTTTTGATGTCCTTGGACCTGCATTGTGGCTCTGACAGGCATACGACGATGCCCATACATGCCGCGCGTCAACTCGAACAGTTTGCACCCATACCCAGGGGGTCTAACCAATACCAGAGGGTTCATATTGGATGGTTATATTCCGCATTCTATGCTCTGGTGCTTATCAATTCTTTCTGGCTTTTTTTGGAACAAATCTTCGAAATCATCTATAAAAACGGTGATTTCACTCTCCATCTCGTCGCTGGAAATTGTTTTGATACACTCTAATACCCCGTCTCATGGTGACAAAAACCTTGGATAAAAGAACCAGATGAAAGGTCCAAAAGGCAAGAGATGGGAGAAGGGAGTTTCCACAATAGGTCCTGGAGACTGGAGGTTGGAAAAAGTGAGGAGAAGGAGAAGCACCAGACTTCACGACTGAAAAGATAAGCAGCGAAATTGCAAATTTTTAGTGTAAGGGAATATGCAGCTCAAAGTGAAGAAATTAACAAGGATGCTTCACATGCGGCCAGATGAAAAGGAGAAAGCTCAATCTTCTTCCCATACACCTAATTACCTAACACCGCACATGAAAGTTGCCGAGCTGAATCTGAGTCCTAATTCATAACAATATTGACACGGTGTTTGAGCATATCCTAATGTCAGCTAGCAGATGATGACGCGTGAATACCCTGCGGACTAGATTTCCTTGGTCAGGAAGATCCCCAGGTGGGTATGCAGAAAGCCCCCCCCCCCCCCATACAAGATCCACTGGAGTGATTACAAATTTTCCCAATCAGGAAAAATCAGGAAGTCCACACAGATCTTCATGATACAATCTTCGAGGTATTGGAGCTCCTACATTATGTCGAGTTGAGGGACAGTATACAACGTCGGGTGTTGAACTCCGAGAACATCGCCACCTCAATGCCGGTCAATGTATGCGGTGAGACACCTGGAGTGTGGGTAAATTGGTCCCCACCATACTGAGGAGCCGATGGTTGCGTGATGCGCAACACACCCGTGCAGACACGCTCTGCCCTCATCTCTAAATGAGCTGGAACACTCTAAAAGGTTACAGAGGCGGCGATGCAACTCCGCCTGGTCAGGTATGAATGGAAAGGCGGGGGCGCCATCGAAAATTGCTGGAATCTGGGTGGTCAATCACTGAACCGTAATTCAAAGGTAGAAGAGGTTTATATTAGGTTCTTTAAAGTCTAATGATAGGAGATGCATTCTTCGAAGATCCGTCAACGACGGGGATCCTCCGTAGTTTCAAGGCCATTGCCACGTATCAGCATTTGATGTCTTTTTCTGTGAACCGTTTCCGTCGGCCGTGGTAGTCTTGGTAAAACTTCATGCGGTGTTTCTTCTGCCCGGTATTGCATTTCCATGGGTAGTGCGCGACTCATAATGGGTATAGTTATCACGGACTGTATTTGGATATCAATCTACACAGTAAGAAAACTGCCTAGCTTATTTTAATGATGCCATTTTCGAACGAGTTTTGCTTCGGGTCCACCAACAGCACCTCTTTACTTAGCTAACCTTAGATAGTCGTTTTCGGTAAATGCATGGAGAATCGTTGCTTAGCGCAACAACAAGACAATGAGGTCATTGAAAGAGACGTATGAGATGACCGAAAATGACACCACGGAGCAATTGAACGAACATCAACGTTAAAAGTCTTGAACTGGATCAACAGGAAGAGCGAGTGCGTTGAAGCACCGGCACGAACTCCCGGGCCATTTCATCGGGTAGGCCTCGAGGATTAGGATGGGGGGCTGCTTGAGCCTGACACCCGTTTTGGAAGGCCATGGCGGACGTAACGCCGTAAAGGGCGAAGCACCATGCCCAGGCGAAGAAACACGATCAAGGAGGCATGAATGTAGATGGCAGCGGAGCCACGCCCAGGTGAAAGCCAGCGTAAAGCCAAGGGAGTAACAATGTGATGAAGCATCAATGGTAATGGATGGATGGTGGACGGATGGATGGTGGACGGATGGATGGATGGATGGATGGATGGATGGATGGTGGATGGATGGATGGCGGATGGATGGATGGCGGATGGATGGATGGAGGAGGTCACGTGACAAACACCTCGAGGAGCCGCCCAAAGTCCACGGTGTCGCCGGACATCTCCACCAACCTGAGCCCCGAGAGCCCGTGCACGCCCTTGGAGAGCCCCATGAGCTTGAGCTCGGTCTCGTGCACCTGGTTCACGTCCAAGTGGCCGATGATAATGTCGCTTGAAAGAAGCATCACGCCGGGCCGCTCGGCCCGATGCCGGAGGTACTGGTGCACAAGCTGCATCTGGCCAAGCACCTTTTTATCGTCGTCGCCTCCAGCCGCCTGGCTCAAAGACACTGTGCTGTGGCTGCCCCGGACATAGGAAGCCGAGCCCGGCCCGCCTGCGCCCATGGTCCGCGAGTCTCGGAACTGGAGCGACGCCTGGAGTGGGCGGCTGGCCTTGTTGACCACCTGCACCTTCCACGTGACCACGTGGCCCACGCCCATGTTGAAGTCGCCCGTGAACGTGAGCGCAAGACCATTGAGCGGCAGCGGCATGGTGCTGGAGATGTTGACGGTGACGCTGGAGTTGTGAGTAGAGAGCGACCCCAAGCTCATTTGCGCCTTGCGTTTGCCCAGGCCTTTGGTGGGCACCAACGTGGGTGACGATAAGGTGGCGCTGCTGTACCGCTCCGATGGCGAGCTGTGGCCATACGACACCACGTTGTTGATGGCCACAGACTTCTTGGCCGTATCCATGGTGGTGGCTGCGCGACGTGCCTGAGGAAGGGCCGCTCGATTGTATGGTAGCGACGACGCCATATCGGAAACGGGCAAGCCGGCGTGCACGGTTTGCCTTACCACGGTCACGCGGCCGCCGGAGGCCGAGTCTTGCCGCGTTACCTGGAGCTCGATGCTCACCTCCAACACCTTGGCGCTGGGCAACTCGGGAAGCGCCATTTTGGCTGCCCCCTTGGCTGACGCTGGAAGCGGCTTGATGGGAGCCGAGCCCCCTCCGTACGCAGAATTGCCTGCGCCATTTGTAAGAGCGGCGTCGGCTTGACTGGGACTCCACCCAAACCTGTCCATGTCCTCAATCTTGTAGGAGAGACACAAGGTGTCAGTGACTGCAAGGAGCCGAGATTGCACGGGCGGGCCCAAAAGCACCACCTTGGCGCCTTTCAAGGTCGCTGTCACGGACGATACCTGGATCTGGTAAAGGGGGTGGGCTTCTCTGGCCACAAGCGTCGCAACCTTGTCGGATGCTTCGATGCTTAACATCGAGATGAGAATGTCGTTGCGACCCACGGGTTTAACCGACTTTAGTTTCAACACGAGGGGGGATGCCGTCTCCAAGTCGAGCACCGCCGAGTCTGGAGGAATCATTGGGGTCCGCAGGGCCGTGACAGCACCCTCATCTCCTTCCCCGTCTGAAGTGGCACTGGCAGTTGTGATGGATGGTTTGGTTTCGTTTTTGGTACTCGTGTCGCCAGATGATTTATTGCAGGACACATCACAACTTTGTCCACTGCTTTCGCTGGTTTCAAGTTTGTTGGAAGTTTTGTCACTGGTTTCGCTGGTTTCAAGTTTGGTGTAACTTTTGTCACTGGTTTCGCTGGTTTCACCGAGTTTGGTGTAACTTTTGTCACTGGGGTCACTGGTTTCATCCCCCCGCTTCCCATTACTCTCCGTGGCTTTCCAAGGGCCAACGGTAGCCAGCACTTTGGTCGCATCACCTTCTTTGGCCAACAAAGTTCGGTGGCCCCGCAACTGGCCACCGTTTGCAGAAGGCTTGTGTTGACCAAGAGATAGCTCAAAGCGCGGGCCGGAGTGGACGGAAACCAGATGATTGAGCTGATCAAGGAGATTGTGTGGAGCCAGCTGGACTTCCGACGGCTCTTCAGTGTGGGACTGGCGCCCGATGCCGACGTGGTTGGCCACATTCACCGACATGGCGTGCCTATGCGGGTTATTCAAGAACACCGCCAAGCGAATCAGGCCTGTGGGTGTTCGAAGAGGATTCGACACCTCAAGCGAGAATCTCCAGATTGCCGCGAGCTTGTCGTGGCCAAGAATCTTGCTTGTTCCCGTCATCAACAAATCCGAGACCTTGAAGGCGATTGTGTGGGCGCTTGGATCGCCACCGAGGGTTGGAGATTGGGGGATCGCCTGCTGCCTTGCGGTGGCCCAAGAAACCGTCGCATGAAGCTCTGGCGGCGGCTGCTGGCCGTCATCACACGACTGTAGCACGTATGCGGCAACCGACTCCTCGAAAAAGAGACAGGACCGCTGGGGGGACTGAGTGAGCCGCGCCGCGAGGTCATCAAAGGCGGCGGGAAAGGGCTCGAGAAGCTTCACGTCATCGGGAATAACTATAGAGAGCATATAGAGGAGTATGAACCGCCGCTGGGGATACCGCGACGGGCGCCGTACTGCACATTGCGCGCACGTGACCATGAACTGCATACTACGGCCGTGGCCAAGACTGCCGCATAAGACACCCGGATGATACTATCGGATATGACTCCCGGATGAGACTCCCGGATGAGACCCCTGGATGAGACCCCTGGACGAGACCCCCGGATAAGACCCCCGGACCCCCGGTGGCTAAACGGGCCCGCCCGTCCTAGCACTCGCCCTTGGGCTCTGGGACCGGCGGCCGCGCGGAGCTACGCACCATCAGAGCGAACCGGTAGACAATCCCAACTAGACAGCCGAGCACAACCAAAAAGACGACGCCTGCATATATCACGGCGATGAAGCGGAACGCCTCCAAGCCGTTGAAGGTCCGGTACAACTCGGCGTTGGCCAACGACATGGTGGCCAACGGGAACGTCATGGACCAGAATCCTCGGTGGAAGCGTAGAAGCCCGACAAACGGGCGTTTCCAGCGGCTGGAGCTGGCCGTGGTGTATGTAAACTGGTCGTTGGGCTTCCTGCAGAATGGGGGCATCTTAGACATGGCGGAAAGAACAGCTAGCACGGTAAGGAAGTAGCCAAACGACATTAGTGCCACGGCGAACATCAGGCACACCACAAAGATCGACGTGGAGAGCATGGCGGGCGTGGATGCCGATGCGGCCAGGCCCATGGCGGGCGCTAGGCCCGAGGCGTATGGCGAGAGCGAAAAGTCCAGAGCATGCTCCATGATTAACGCCATGCAGTTGCGGCCAAAGAGAAGAATGCCATAGGCGCCTTGTCCGGTATAGCCGATGGGAAAGAACATGGTCAACACCTGGCCGCTGTGCGGGGTCTTGTATACGACGAAGCGCCAGAAGTTGATGGTGACGATGATGAAGGCCAAACACATGGCCACGGACCACATGATAAGCGACACCACCATGGTGGTGACCTGCATATGCGTGCACGGCAAGTCCGGGGCCACCAACTGGCCACACGAAGACGCCACGGTCAAGGTGACCACGGGCAAGAGAAACGCCAAGGTGATTTGCGACAGCTCGAGGTAGTTTTTGGCGTTGCGGCTCTTGGCGATGCACAGGAAGAAGAGCGTGATGAACGCGGTGTACACCGAGCCCGCGCTGACGATCCAGAAAAGCGCCCACGAGGCCATGACATGCCGCTTGCCCATCACGGCATGCAAGAACATGACTAGCGAGGTGTAGCCCATGACAAAAGCGCCCATAAAGGGGGCGTACGTCGGGTCTCGGTGCATGCGAGTAAATAGGCTCGGGTCCCGGGTCACCGCGAGCATGTGCGTGGCCAAGAGGAACGCAAAGAGGGTGGTGGATAGGATGCCCACCACGATGCCGAGCGTCTGGAGCCACGGCCGAGGAAAGGGGAAATTGTACAAGATGTTGGCGGAGACGCCGGTTCCCATAACGGAAGCAAAGTCGGCAGGGTGGCAGTTGGTCACAAACCGGTTGTGGAGCTTGACCAATAGCGCATGCAAGAAGCCATGAGGCGGGGGCGTTGGGTCGGGAGAGGCGTTTGTGTACATTCCCGGTGGTAGTGCTGGGTTCAGGACTGAGTCAATATCACGCTTGAAATCGCTTTCGGAGGGGTTTTGCAGCTCGTTTTCGAGGCCGTTTCCAAAGGTGTTTCGCAGGCCGTTTCCAAAGGTGTTTTGCAGGCCGTTTTCAAAGGCGTTTTGCAGGCCATTTCCGAAAGTGTTTCGCAATTCGCTTTGGGAGGCGCTTTGGGAGGCGCTTTCGGAGCCGTGGCTGGGATCAGGCGCCGAGCTTGCCCTGAGGTCTAGGCATGGGGCGCGGCCAAAGGCAGCTCCAGGGGCACGGCGCATGTCACACTCGCTGGACGAATCAAAGGCCTCGGTTCCTTGTAGGGAGCCACTGGGGTGGGAGTGTTTGAAACTGGTCATGGCGGCTAGGGCAGGCGAGGTTGCCGCCGCGGGTGGGAAATGTAAGGAGGGCTGGCGAGCTGATACCAGTAAAGCGGCTTGGCGACGCAAGTGAAGCGCAAGGGTAACAGAGGGGAATAAATGTGGGAATCAATGAAAGGGACCGGGTAGGTGACAGGAAAAGAGTAGTTTGTAGCAGCATGACCAACAGATGAGCGCGCCACAGCGGAGCCCCCGAGGGCCGACTACTCAAAGAGGCATGAGTGCGGGGCCAGTTCCGGTGTGATTGAGTCATTTTTTCGGGCGGCCGGAGATTGGTCGCCGAGGTACGGCCCCCTCGGAGTTGTGCGGACGCGGCAGAGATGAGTCGTTTCGGAAATGTTTCGGGGGCGGGCGCGGGCCCGGCCAGACCCTTTGCGGGAATTTTCGGGCGGCGGCGCCGACCGCGCACTGCCCGCATAGTTTCCGGATGCAGTCATTTATGGGCGCAGCCCGCCTCAAGCCCATTTTGCACACGCTTCAAACGCCCACAACCCGAGGCCGCATGGCCGACCGCCGGATTGCATGGAGCCTATTTCAGCGGCGGTCGACTTTGTGGCATCCCGCCTGCATGCAGCTCGTTTCAGCGGCGGCTGACGCTGCGGGTAGTGACATCCCGCATGCATGCAGTCTGTTTCAGCGGCGGCCGACTCTGCGTAGTGACATCCCGCCTGCATGGAGCCTGTTTCAGCGGCAGCCAAGATCGCGATTGATGACCTGCAGCCTGCACACAACGCGAAACGGCCGCTGCGGACCGGGATCGTCACCGCCTTATACAGCATTGCGGCCGCGGCCCCACCCCGGCAATGAAAAAGCCACGGGGCCGCGCCCGATTGGCCGGCGGGGCCGCGCCCGAAACACAAACGCATGCACCGCCAAGGTATAAAAAGCGGCCCCGACCCCGGCGCCTCAATTCCCCCGTTTTCCACTCCACACCTCCTCCGCTACTTCAGCTCTCCTTTGTAAACATTCATTGTTTGCTTCCGACCACTATTGTCAAACCCCCTTAGAATACATCCGCATCACACCCCAAAATGCTCAGCGTCAACCCCGTCGCCCCCGACATCCCCCAAAGCGCCATGTACAAGTGCAGCTCGTCGGCCGCAAGCACAGTGTCCAACTTCGGGTGCCTCGAGGACGAAACAAACAACAATATCCAGATAGACAACAACTTCGGCAAGTTGATTAACCAGTTGCGCGGGCTCCTAGGAGGCAAGGGTCTCTCGTCCGACGACGTGGACGTGGCCCAGATCCGCGCCGCCATGGAGCTGTACCAGTCGGACGAGCAGGACTGGGGCCGCTTCGCGCTCTCCGATGCCACCAAGGGCTACACGCGCAACGGCGTGGTCAACATCAACGGCAACGCCAACCTCCTTATTTTGGTGTGGAGCCCCGGCAAGGGCTCGGCCATCCACGACCACGCCAATGCCCACTGCTGCATGAAGGTGATGAAGGGCGCGCTCCAGGAGCTGCTCTACGATGTTCCGACGCACGAGGGCGCGGAAATGGTGCCCAAAAAGGTCACCACGTTGGAGCGCGACCAGGTGGGCTACATCTCCGACACCATCGGGTTGCACAAGATCAGCAACGCGCTGGAGGAGGACTTTGCCGTGTCGCTCCACTTGTACACGCCGCCCTACGCGGCGCTCTACGGGTGCCTGATGTACGAGTCCGGCACGCTGCGCAAGCATCACGTGAACATGAGCAAGTACTACAGCTGGCAGGGCAAGCGCATCTCCGACGGCAGCACGTGCTGAAGGGCGCGCCCCGCAAGGCTTGCTGGCGGGCCGCGGCTGGGCCGACGAGAAACGCACGTGGACAAACGCACGTGGACAAACGCACGTGGGCAAACGCACGTGGGCAAACGCACGTGCACCAAAGCGCTGTGTGTGAACGGTACTAAATGGCAGTCTAACGACACTCGATGGCCGGCTAAGTAGAGTGTTGCTACTGTATCGACGGCGGCTGTGTGCTGCCGGGATTGCTACTATATAGGAATATAAGTGCCGTGAATTACAGTACATGAGCCGAGATAGGAAGGGCCGGGGGAAACCGCGGTCTGTATGCAGTGTTGGGCCGCGCCAGAGAAGCCCAACGCCCGCTCAGCCCGGGCCCCGGGCCTGCTTGCGCCGGAGCAACTCCTCCTTTGCCTGCTCGGCCTCCGCTAGCACCTGCGCGTCCCGGGTCCGGCGGTGGCGCTCGCGGGCTCTCCAGCGCTCGAATTCGGCCTCGGGCTCCACGTCGTCTGTATCGTCGACCGCGTCGGCCTCGTCGAACGGCACGTCGGGGGCCCGAGCGGGCCCTTTCTGGAACTGTTCTGCTCGGGCCAACGCAGGGACTGCACTGGCTTGGGGCCGGGATGGCGCCTGCTTTTTTTTGAGGAAAACGGGCCGAGCGCCCAACAGGTCGGATTCTTCGGAGCTTGATGAGTCCTCGGCACTGGACTCGGCGCTAGTCTCGGCGCTAGTCTCGGCGCTAGTCTCGGCGCTAGTCTCGGCACTGGACTCCGCATTGGAATCAGCAGCGCGTGCAATGCAACCGGTCTCGTGGTGGCTTGCACCTTCTGCGGGACTCATCCGTCTCACGGCTGATGAGCGCCTAGCAGCTTAGGTGAGGCACTGTTCGCGGGACCCGTACACCCGCATCCGTACACCTGCGTCCGTAAACCCGTACACCGCCCACCCCGGCAGATAATGCCAAACTCTCCAGGCTCCAGTTCTCCCTTGATTTAAACCCATTGGAAACGATCGCATATATATTAGTGTCCACTAAATGCACACTTATCAAGTTTTGGTTAATCTGTGTGACGCACGAGCCTGTTGATCGTTATATGCAGTCCAAAACTTGTGTGGACTACAGTGTGGGGATGCATGGCTTACTCACACACTCCACGACATTTGGTGCAGCTGAAACAGCAGGAGATGCAGCTGAAACAACGGGAGATGCAGGTGGGTCAGTTATGAAGTCGCTTGCGAGCTCAGCGGCAAATGCAGGGGCTTCGGAGAGGAATATTTAAGTGAGGAACGCCCGCACATGTTTGAGGGCATCGAATTTGGAAAGGCCATTCAACGGGATGCTATATACAGGTCGGAATGGACATGACTAGGATGATGAGCCAGGATCCCCACTTTTCTGAAGCATTTCTACT
This sequence comes from Metschnikowia bowlesiae, assembly GCA_002370295.1. Taxonomy (NCBI): domain Eukaryota; kingdom Fungi; phylum Ascomycota; class Pichiomycetes; order Serinales; family Metschnikowiaceae; genus Metschnikowia; species Metschnikowia bowlesiae. Next base: position 44,440 of record NLAK01000055.1, on the reverse strand, counting down.
GTTCCAGATGAGGTGGAAACGAGCGTCCTGCTCAACAGAATAGACTGGCTGAACTTAAAGTCTGTGACTGGCCACTGACCACTGACTAACCATTGGCGACCAGAATGACCACTAATAGACTAGGCACCTATTAGACTATAATTGACCACTGACATCCCCCGAAAATGATTGCTCAGATCAAGCACTTCAGTGGACTGTGACGCCGCAGGAGGTCTTGGCCCCCTTAATTGAAAACACCTTGATTCTGTTTCTTAGAGTCGGGCTATTTGGGAGTGCAGCTCAAAGTCCTTCCGAAGCTGAATATTGGCGAGACACCCTAGCAGACTGGCACAGGGATTGAGGCGAAAGAACATTCAAAGGGAACTAATCTTGAATCGTTCAAAGGGAACTAATCTTGAATCGTTCAAAGGGAACTAATCTTGAATCGTTCAAAGGGAACTAATCTTGAATCGTTCAAAGGGAAATGGAACGATACTCAAGATGGTTGTGTTAAAGCCATCTTGCTCCTTCACCAGTCTTGAAACACGCACCATGGAGTACAACGAATGTGCAAGTTTTGGAATCGATCCCCAAATCGGAATGAAAGTCAAACATACCCTCCGGTCATTATAGGCACCAGAGAATGCGCAATGATCAGGGCCCAAAAGACGGTGAGATATACCTGATATGGTCAAGTCAGGAAGCTCAGGTGGAAGCTTGAAGCGGCTCTGACATCGATCGTCAATTCTGGGAATAGGGGCGACTAACCGCCTGGATGCTGGTTCCTGCCGAACTTTTCCTCAGGAATGCAGAGGCCCATTACAGCTTTATAAGCTAAGCAATGGTTAGAGGTCTCGGGACGAATTAGCCCTGTTCTCAACCTTCAATCATGTCAGAGCAACCTGTTGCCTTGTTGAATGCCAGAACACACGCTAATCAGACCCCACAAAAGAAGTGAGTTCATCGAGGTATCCAGCGTTCCCCCTCTTTGGGAAAGAAGTAAGCCGGAGCTGGCTGGACTTTCCATTTGATGCTAGATGTGACAATTAGCGATTTCAGAAATCTCATCATTTAACGACCATAAAGTTTGGACCTCTCCAAATACTCCCATACTTCAGGTGATTACGGGTCACAGAAGGCGTCACACAAGAGTTGGCAACCACTGAAAAGATTGGAATGCTAGAAATGATGTGCATTTTTGTGATGCCCCCTTACACAGAATCTGCTCGAATGACTAACATACGGCGATCTGGCTGCAGTCGTGCCCTAGTCTGACATCAAGACCGTTTCTCGGTGGCAGGTTCTTGCTGGGACTAAAAGGTGTGTGAGTCTGTATCCCCAAAGACAGTCAGCATGCTTATTCAGCGACACGTGTCGGTGTTGACTTGGACCACTGTTCGCTTGGGTGGTCACATTTCCTCAAGGGCGACCCATCCAGTCCTTATATGAATGAATTCAAAAAGATGTCGGAGACGAGCGGGTTCCTGATGCATGCTCCTGGTGCTGCAATTTGGTCCGTCCGTGTACAAGCGGAGACCTGGACACGCAGAGACCTGGACAAGCGCCGAGAGACCTGGCATCCGTCCTTCGACCCGGACACAGAGCGGCTCCATGGTACTTCCCGAAAAGGATACTTTGCCATTGCCTTCTTCACAATGTATTATTTCAACCGGTTCACATGCTGAGCAGAGGAAAAAGAAGTGGTCACAATCTCGCTCGCAGCTTGGATGGAAAGCGAGACCTGAACCCGCGTCCTGCATATACGGTATCCTGCACACAGACCCGCGCCCGTCGTATCTATCCTAACAAGCCCAGCCGCCTAATCAACACTTCACTTTCCGCTGGTCCTGCTCCCTGCTATCCGCCCGAACATCCTCTGCAGGGCTCACGCTGCTACTACTACTCCTCCCCAATTGCATCAGTACCGCAGCATCATTCCAGGGCCAATTTTTTCCCCGTGGCCGTGCGTTGACCTACAACAATCCCGAACGATTATTCCAAACGATAGCTCCATACCACATTTCCGTACCAGATTTCCGTTCCAGATTTCCCACATTTCCATACCAGATTTTCATAGACCATTAACAGTTTCATACCGAAATTCCTGGCATCATCTTGCATTTACTCCTTCCGTTAAAGCCTGACAACCTCACTTGACCTCACTTGGACTCACCTTGAGACAGTTCCACCAGGTGACCTCCACGTTTAATACTTCCCCAAAATGTTTGCCTTGAACCAAAAGATGCGCCATGGCTTCGACCAGGACTACCTGGAAAACTTCCTCTCGTCGTTGGCCAACAACTTCTACATCTACTTCGACGATAAGCGCCACAATACCAACGGCAGCCCCGTGCTGGAACGGATGAAAAAGCTGCCGGAGTACGCAAAAACCTACCAATCCATTGTGGACTGGAAGATCATGAAGGAGCGCCAGAAAACCATCTCCGCCGTGCTTGTTCTCTGCCTCAACTTGGGCGTGGATCCTCCTGACATCATGAAAACTTACCCCTGCGCTAAGCTCGAGTCCTGGTGCGATCCGTCTGCATATTCTGACACCAAAAAGGCCATCGAGGCCATAGGCAAAAACCTCCAGACCCAATACGAGACGCTTTCGTTGCGCACTCGCTACAAGCAGTCGTTGGACCCGTGTGTGGAGGACGTGAAGCGTTTTTGCAATACCTTGCGCCGCAACGCCAAGGACGAGCGCATTCTCTTTCACTACAATGGCCATGGTGTGCCGCAGCCCACTTCCAGCGGCGAAATCTGGGTCTTCAACCGCGGCTACACTCAGTATATTCCCATTTCGCTCTACGACTTGCAGACCTGGCTTGGCGCTCCGGTGATTTTCGTCTACGACTGCAACAGTGCAGGAAACATTGTTCACAACTTCAAGAAATTTGTGCAGAAACGCATCGACAGTGACAACGAGGGCAATCACGACATGAGCGCCCCTTCACCCACTTCGGCGTACTTGGACTCCATCCAGTTGGCCGCGTGCAAGTCCAACGAGATCTTACCCATGAGTCCATCCCTTCCGGCCGACCTATTTACGTGCTGCTTGACCTGCCCCATCGATATCTCGCTCCGGTGGTTTATTATGCAGTCGCCCTTGAAAAACAATTACTATTCCATGTTGCCCCGCAATTCCAATGGGAACGTCATGGTGCCGGGCAAATTGACCGACCGCAGAACTCCTTTGGGCGAGCTCAACTGGATTTTTACCGCCATTACCGACACTATTGCATGGACGTCGTTGTCACGGCCCATTTTCAAGCGCCTTTTCCGCCAGGATTTGATGGTGGCTGCGTTGTTCCGCAATTTCCTCCTCGCCAAGCGGATCATGCCTCACTTGAATTGCAACCCTGTTAGTGATCCGCCTTTGCCAGAAGCTGTCCGGTTTCATCCAATGTGGGACTCGTGGGACTTGGCCATAGACCAGGTTTTCGCTCAGTTGATCAAGTCGCAGAACCCCAGTCCTTCAGAGAGCATTTCATCTCCTAGCAGTTCAAATCTAGCTGCGCCCAGCTCCGCAAATGATCAACCCGGCTCAAACGGATCCGCCTCCTTACACGCCTCAAGTGCCTCGAACACCACTGATGCACATGCAGACACTGGCCTGACCCTCGCAAACTACCAGCACTCCACGTTTTTTGAGCAGCAGTTGACCGCTTTCGAGCTATGGCTCAAGTACGCAGGATCATCCACCAAAACGCCGCCTGAACAACTTCCCATCGTGCTTCAAGTGTTGCTTTCGCAAGTGCACCGTCTAAGGGCACTCATTTTACTTCTGAAGTTCCTCGATTTGGGCCCCTGGGCCGTGTACCTCTCGCTCTCAATTGGCATTTTCCCCTATGTCCTCAAATTGCTCCAAAGCCCAGCGCAGGAGCTCAAGCCAGTGCTCATATTCATCTGGGCACGAATCATGGCCATAGACTACAAAAGCACCCAGCAGGAACTCTGCAAAGACAAGGGGTACAATTACTTCTACTTGATTTTGAATTCTAGCCCTTCCAATCCAATTGGTGCGCCAGGTGCCCCTGGATCCGCTGCTTCGGCTACAAACGTGATGGTCAATGAGGACCACAAGGCAATGAGCGCGTTTATATTGACGCTATTCATTAAGGATTTCAGGAATGGGCAAAGGATCTGCTTTTCCATTGAGCTTGTGACAAGTTGCCTCAGGTTTATTGGTAGCAGTGAAAACCCGCTTTTTCGCCAATGGTGTGTGCTATTATTATCCCAACTATGGCGGAACTACCCGGATGGAAAGTGGATCATCTACAAAGATGGCTATCTTAATAAGTTTTTGGAGTATATTTACGATCCAATTCCCGAGGTCCGCACATCTATCGTTCTTGCCATGAAGACATTTCTCACGGAGATTGACGAGGAAGACGATAGAAAGAACCGGCCTTCGCACCAGTCTCTGTCGGAATCCGGCATTTCCGTTGGTCAAAGGAACGGGAACGACAGTGGAAATGGCAGTGGAAGCAGCAACGGAAACCGAAACGAAGGTGGAAGCAGAAATGGTAATGGAAACAGAAACGAAGGCGCAAGTGGAAATGGAAGCGTCACGTCTGAATCGCGAAGAGACGAGTTGAGACAGCAAGATCTCAAGTTGGCCAACGTGGTACTCCGGTTGCTTGGGGACGGGTCGACTGCAGTGAGAAAGGAGATCATCTATTTCATTAATCGGTTCATCAATGTTTACCACAAGTTTTTTCTAGTGGTGGCCTTCAACCAATTGGAGGAGGAAATCGTGCTCATTGACAACCCAAACAGTCTCCAGGAGTTTCGAAAGCGGTCTCCTGCGTACGGCTCGATCTTTAGCTCCATTTGGAAGGCGCTTCTCATCTTGTCAGAAGATCCTCACATCGAGGTGAAGGAGTTGGCGGAAAGGTTGATTGATGCCGTGATGATCAAGCTCAAACAAAGCGAGCTTTCTGAACTCGTGAAGGAAATGACCGAGTACCTCTTGAGCAAATCGGCCATCAACATCAACGACAACTTCAAGTCTACTCCCATTATCAACAGGCCGCTCTCTATGCAAAACGGCGAGCTCAAAAAGCAAGCCTCCAGTGGCCTGATGCACAACCGGAAAACTGCAGCACCACTAAAGGCACGTTCCGTATCGCTGGACGCCGTTGTTCCAGACCTGGACGCCGCATCATTCACGTCCAAGTTCAAAGGCTTCTCCAAGCTTTTCCTGTCGTTCCAGATGAACGATGATACCGATCTCAAAAACTTTACGCGGATCTTGCACTCTGGGCCTGCTTTGAGCCAATACGGAGCAGAGTATCTCCCCAAAACCCCGCGCAAGGACATGGAGGAGAGGCTAGGCTTGGACACCGAAGAGCCCCGAGAATTGGCAGAGGACTCGGGCTTCTTCGAGTGGAGTTGTGAGACGTTTCAGGAACCGCAAATGTCCAAGTCGGAAATTGACGAGCCTGGCTCAAAGGAGTACGTCAGGCGGCTTTGGCGAAGGAACCGAAACGAGCTCACGATCCAAGAGACTCAGCCCCAGAAAAAAACCGCCCTTCGTGGCGACTGGAACCGCAATTTGACGGTGTTGGGCAACAAGACGCAGCCCAAAATCATGAAGTTCATGCAATTCGAGAAGCTCCTCATTTCCACCGACGACAAGGACACATTGACGGTTTGGGACTGGGAGAATAACTCCGTGGTGAACAAGTTCAGCAACGGCAACCCGTTCGGAACTAAGATCACCGATCTCAAGTTCTTGAACGAAGACGACGTGCCATTGGTATTGGCAGGGTCGTCTGATGGAGTGATCAAAATCTACAAGAATGTCCATATCGAGGAGGACAATGAAGAGTCGCCCGTGGAGATTGTGGCGGCTTGGCGAGCATTGACTGACATGCTCTTGACTTCCAAAAGCTCCGGCTTGATCAGCGACTGGCAGCAGGCCAGAGGGTCTCTTTTGATCAGTGGCGACGTGAAAATCATCCGAGTGTGGGATGCACCCCGGGAATTGTGCATCTCGGACATTCCTGCGCGGTCATCGTCGTCCATAACCAGCATCACGTCGGACCAGGTGGCCGGAGACATCTTCATTGCAGGGTTTGATGATGGCAGCCTACGAGTGTATGACCGCAGACTCGATACCAGAGAGTCCATGGTGCGCACGTGGAAGAGCGGCATGGGAGGCTCCAAAAACATTGGACGTGGTTCCATCAAAAACGTTCACATGCAACGAGGCGGGTTCCGGGAGTTGGTCAGTGGCTCGACTGACGGGTATGTGAACTTGTGGGACATCCGTCTCTCAGCGCCGGTCAAAACGTTCCAGAGCCCTGAAAAGAGCTTGCGGTGCATCGATACACACGAGCATGCCCCGATAATCACGACGGGCTCGAAGGTTGTGGATATCTGGACCACATCGGGCGAGTCGGTTACTTCCTTGAGGAACCCCCATGACAATTACCTAACCAACCGGACTGGCAATTACTTGTCGGCATTGACGTTCCATCCACATCGCATGATGATGGCTACAAATTACAACCAGGACCGGCACATCAACATCTACACCTGTGCAGATGTGATTTCTGAGTACTAGATCTTCCAGAGACTACGCACCAGTCCTCGCTTGCATGCCATGTCCCCATGTTCATCTGCCGAACTGGAGCACCGCATTTTCATGTCCATCTGCCGAACTGGGGTTTTCCCCAATTTCATGTCTGTCAGATTACACTGAGGCTTGTCATGGCGTACGTTTTGGATAAGGACCTGGATCCATGAAACATGCAAGTGATCACAGTCGCTCAGGGCAACCCGCCCAGTGCAAATTACTGACGCGATGTTGATGCCAGTGGCGATATTAACGGAAAGTCCAAGTCGGTGATCGCTTTGACCTGGTACAAGCAATGAGGGTGTACCATGACATTCAACTTCCACCACGGACTCGGGTTGGCGCGTCTCCGCAATGAAGGTTTACTCGTGTTGTGCATGGCCAAAAAAGGCGCTTCCTCTCGGGCTAGAACGGCCCGTGACAGATCCATGGGGCTAAGCATCTCCGACACAAGTCTAAAGTTTCAAGTGTGCTCGGTTGCAAAGCCTCTTTGCACTCCCACTCGCAGACGGATCTTCTCAAACCATTCTCCAAACCATTAAAGATTGACCACGCTTCGAACTTCTGAGCAACGGTCTTTTGGTACCGGCAAACCGGCAGAAGTTGGTGCTCAAGCAAGACATGCGACGGATTAGAAGATGGAGCCTGTGCTTCTGTGCAGGACCGCGCGAAGACTCACGTCACGGTGGAGCGTTCTTCACAAGTCTCCAGACCTAAGACGCCAAGGCAAACTGCGCCACTCCCTAGCCATCGTCAACTGCGCCAATCCTCTGAACACGGGTCAACTGAGTCACTCTGCTTACACCGGCCAACACAGCATGTCGCTTTCTTCCGAGCTTGCTGCGGCAATAGAAGATGAGCGTGCAGAGCTCCCGACACCGGCGCCCGCAAACATCACCATTGGCCAGCGGATGCTTTCTGCGTGCCTGGGCTCTCTTCTCACGTCGTTTGCCGTGACTCCATTTGACGTTGTGAGGATTCGAATCCACCAGCAGGAGGTGATGAACGACTGCTGCTCGAGTCAAGGAACTTCTTTTGGCGACGCTGATTCCAGGCGAGGTTCTAGTCGTGCTGGTAGTCTTGCTGATTCCAGTCGTGCTGGTATTCGTGCTGATTCCAGTCGTTCTGATTCCAGCCGAGCAGCTTCTAGCCAACCCATTTCAAGCATACGAGAAAGTGTCGCGAAGGCCAGAGCCGGCCAGGCGAAAGGTGGCGCCGAGGCGCTTGCCCCGGCGGTGTTCTGGAATAACCAGCAGTTCTGTGAAACCGCAAGAAACTGCCCCAAAATCACCTCCACGTTCCAGGGCATGGTGGTGATCGGACGCAACGAGGGAATGGCCACGCTCTGGAGAGGTCTTTCCTTGACCCTACTAATGGCCATTCCCTCCAACATCATCTACTTCACAGGGTACGAGTACATCAAGGAGATGTCGCCCATCACAGACCATACCATCAACCCGTTGGTTTGCGGGCTGCTTGCACGCATGATGTCAGCCACGGTGGTGCTGCCCATTGAGCTCCTCAAGACACGGTTCCAGTCGGTGCCCAACTCCGCCAGCGACCCTAAACACAAGATCTTCAAGTCTCTACTAAGAGAGTCGACGCGCGCGGTTCGGCAGAAGGGCTTCGGCTCGATGTTCACCGGGCTCCAGATCACGTTGTGGCGAGACGTGCCGTTTCTGGGCATCTACTGGATGTGCTACGAGTACTTCAAGGTGCGCTTCAGCAGGAGCCTTGACGTGGACTTCGACCTGCTGCAGCAGGAGGACTGGAAGGTGTTTGCGGCCAGTTTCTGCCTGGGGTCGTTGGGCGGGGTGGTGGCGGCGTTCTTCACCAACCCCTTCGACGTGGGCAAGACGCGGCTCCAGATCGCCGGCGAGAAGTCCACAGGGGCTCGCCCTTCCATGTTCCAGTTTCTCTGGCAGATCCGGACCAACGAGGGCATCGGTGCCTTGTACAAGGGCTTCGCCCCGCGCGTGTTCAAGATTGCGCCGTCGTGTGCCATTATGATCTCATCCTACGAGATTGGCAAGAAGCTTTTTAAGGACGGCATGTGACGGCATCGGAGGCCAAGCGGGCTCTGGGTCGACTGTGGCTACGGTGAGCTACGAGCTACGGTGTGCTACGGTGAGCTATGGCTACGGTGAGCTACGGTGAGCTATGGCTACGGTGAGCTTGACTGTTTGCCTGGGCAATGCCATCGGCTTAGCAGTTGCGTGGCCCCTCCATTGTCAGCCCACAACGACCAGCAATGTATATAGAAGAATAAAGGTCCAAGCAAAGCGATGGTGTATCGCACAAATGGTTGGTAATGTCTGGAAGGAGATGGGTTCAGAGAGAAAGAAAAGTGGGAAAAAGAGAAGTGACAGAAGGAAAAGGATTGAAAGAGAGAACACAGACTAATCGGCATAAAGGCACAGTGGTTATTGCAACGGTTCAGACCGCATTCTGGACATTCCCTCAGCGGAACCTCAGGTCCACTGAGCCATTGTTGGAGCACCATGATGGGATGATGCTGGTTTAGCCCTCTGAATCACGGACAATCCGATGCCAGTGCCCATAGAACCATGGCGGGTGCCAAAAATAGAAGGGAACAAAGACGGCGGGCGGATCCCAGAGATGAAACCGTCCCGTTTCTGGTCAGGATGCCAGTCTATGGAGAGGTGCATGCGGCGGGGACCCAATCGTGCGTCAGCCAGAAGGCGAAGAAATAGGAGTCTCAAATCCCAAAGCCGACGCCGGATTGGAATCTCTCTGATTGAATCTCTCTGGATGGTTGGACATTGCGGGACATGGCAGCGGCAAATCGAACCGGTCACGAGGTTCCGCTTGGAGGTGCAAGGTGTTTATCATCGTCGAAGTGTCGTTGGAATAGACGGCACGGCCCAAGCGAGGACCCAGCAGGTACCGAGAGTCACAAAGAAGCATGAGAACGGGAAGGTGCTCGTGATGAAACGGGACTTTGGACAAGTGGCGCACCAAGAGGGACGGTGCCGAATGGTCCATTGAGATCTTGCCCTACACAAGCAGCTAATTCCAGGAGATATCAACCGTCAAGCCGGGCAGCGAATGACTTAACATTGGTGCTGAGCAGAAGGTGACCGGCCAAATGGATGGTGCTATCATGGCACTTGGTGAGAGGGCGATGCCTGAGTCAGAAAGGGGACAAACTCGGGAGTTCTGCAAAGCGCATGGCCGTGAGCTTACAGTTTCGGGACCGAAACCATCAGTCTCCAATTCACGATGGTTAGGGAACATGGGAGAGAAAGTGCCATTGAAAGTGCCATTGAAAGTGCCATTGAAAGTGCCAAGCTCCTTTCCAGAGGTCCAATGCGAGACGCACCGGTCGCACGAGGTTTGGGTGCAAATGTGCGTCCCGTGCGAGGGCTGATTCATGGACCCTGAAAACTGGACCCACGGCGTTTGGTCAAGGTGGGAGGATTCGGTCGTACGGCCGCGGCATTTCCTGTCGAGCCCACTCCAAATAGCTCCTTCCTGAAGTGGGCACAACACACCTCCTTCCTGAAGTGGGCACAACAGACCTGGTCTGGTCTCCTGGTCTGGTCACTTGGTCACTTTTCACCTGGTCACTTGCCACCGGCCACCGTCAAATCTCATAATTAGCCAATCATTTATCATTTCTTTCTTTAATTCAATGTAAGTCCAATTCAAATTCGTATATAGCACCGTTTTTAATTTTTCACAATTTTTTGGTGGAACATTACTTTCTTTTTCTTTTTCTAGGTATAAATAATCATTTTTGTATTTTGAATCCACAGTCGATCGAAACTTTGATTTAAAAACTTCTAATCTATATTTGTTAATATAAAACCATCATTTTATAAAGCATAGTGTTCTTGGAACCCCTGTTCTACCCCGTATATGTTAAGTAAATTCAGTTAAAAAGACTAAAAATAAAATTAAATGATCAAGGGGCAAATTTAAGTAATAAGTATAAAATAAAATATATAAAATATTATAATAATTGATTAAAAAGTTGCAAAAGCCAATAAAATTTAGCATTTTATTGAGTAAATATTTTGAAGCAATAGAATGTGGAATCACATTACAGGGATTATTCAAAAAGCCAATAAAATTTAGCATTTTATTGAGTAAATATTTTGAAGCAATAGAATGTGGAATCACATTACAGGGATTATTCAAAAAGCCAATAAAATCTAGCATTTTATTGTATAAATATTTTGATGTATGAGATAGTGGTATCACATTACAGGTATTATTTAAATTCAAGGGAAAATCATGCATTTTATTGTATAAATATTTTGATGTATGAGATAGTGGAATCACATTACAGGTATTATTTAAATTCAAGGGAAAATCATGCATTTTATTGTATAAATGTTTTGATGTACGAGAATGTGGAATCACATTACAGGGATTATTTAAATTCAAGGGAAAATCATGCATTTTATTGTATAAATGTTTTGAAGTACGAGACATTACAGGTATTGTTTAATTCAAAGGTAAATAAATTTATGTATTATAATGTGGTATCATATGTAAAAACATTCTAACAGCAAGTATCAATGTTATTTTTAAATTCTCAATTGGGTTTTTTCAAATTATTTTTTATTTCTAGGTACATAATGTGATTTTTCATCTTTAGTCATGTGTGCCCAACATTTTGTGTCGCATTTTGGAGCATTACAAATACCACCAGCGTTAGTCTTCTGACCACATCTCTTATCTTTAGGTACCACTATAGATTTTTTCTTTACATGATCATTTTTTACTTTCAGTTCAATTTTGGAGTAAGTAGCATCATCTAAATTCAAATCCTTAATTTTAAGTAAAAATTCATTTTCTTAGAAACATACCATACAACTTTTTCTATGTGTTCTGATGGCCAAACTTCTTTAAATTGGAAGGTATATATTCTAATCTAATTTAGTTGATCTTTATTCATATACAATAAACAGTCAAAATATAAAATATTATTTTTCAATCTACTACTTCGTATATAGAAGAATTGATAATATCACCTTTTGCTTCACCATTATCATAAACTAAACATTTGCGCGCAAGTTAATTGTGCTGGACGCTCAAGGGCTTGACACCCCCGATGAGCACATGGAGATCACCAAACGTCGGAAACTTACTCTGCTATCTTCCGACTCCACACAATTGAAATTTTCAGATACCCTGATCTCGGGTTCGGATAACCTAAACAGTAGTGGGACTCTTGAAGACTCGTACGGCCATACGAGTTCTTCTCCAAAGAGAAACCCCGGCAGCTCACTCTCTGCAGATGCTCCCGCATCTGTTGCTATTCTCTCCTCTCGAGGGAGGATGGCCGAGTATCCTCTAGATGTGTCTCAAGCTAATGGGTCAATCACGCAAGGAGATCAGACACTTTATGTTTATCGCATCTTAGAGAAACTCATCCCGGAACTGAGAGAGTTCGAGAATAATGTTAATAATTCTCCTAACAATTTCCCGAGGGAAGCTCCCACCCCAAGACATCCCATGTCGGTGTCATTGGTGGGAGCACGTACCGACTCTACACATCATATTCCCCAATCATATGCCGAAGCTAAGCGGATGGATGACTGGAACTTTTGGAGAGAAGCATGTGATAATGAAATGCAAGCTCATAAGGATAACAAAACGTTTGTTCCGGTCATCTGTCCCACTAATGCCAAACCTATAGGGTGTCGTTGGGTTTTCACGATGAAAGATGGTGGCAAATACAAAGCTCGACTTGTTGCAAAAGGATATACACAAGTTGAAGGCATAGACTACAGCGAAACCTTTGCCCCAGTCATATCTTATGCGAGTTTAAGAGTATTGCTTGCCTTTGCCACACATCATAAAATGACAATACATCAAATGGATGTGAAGACAGCTTTTCTAAATGGAGAACTACTGGAAAATATCTACATGCAGCAAATACCAGGCTATCCCTTGAAGAAGGATAAGCACTCCAAAGAGAAATATGTCATGGACATGGCCGAATGCTTGCTTCGGGTGCAGATGGTGGCGAGCTTCTATCTTGGCTTGAGCAAGCCCATGCAAACCAAAGCCTTGGCGGCATTCAAGAAGATACCTCGACTGGCAGCGTGCCAGCTCATGGCGCGCAAGGTGGGCGGGGTGTACCACGGGTTCCAGCTCCAGCCAGACCTCCACCACCGGCTCAACAATGACGAGTGCATGTACGCGCCGGCGGTGATCTGGAAGTCTTTGGTCTTCAACACTCGCTCTGAAGGTCTATCTCGCAAACTGCCTAACAGACGTAGATGGAATCTTTGTCAAGGATTTTGTCAAGGATTTTGTCAAAAGGCCTGCTATGTTTGTTTCGCCAAGACATGGCTGAGGTGGATCGTTTTTGGTTTGACATGTTGCTGCAAGAAATGTGCCTTCACCATTATGTGCTTGGAAGCTTCACCTTTCCTGTTTGTCGCAGCTGTCAGGATCACACCTTTTTGTCACAATAGGATTGAATGGTTGTTTCGTCTAGCAAAGCAGCCAATTATTGCCCTACAGCATTCACGCCAACACATGGACCACACCAGTGCTCAGTGATGGTCAGACCCAGGGGTGGTGCGCTACCCATGAATATATTTATGGTTTAAATTCTTTTACATAAAAGGCCTCCTTATTCGAGATGTTGATTCTTGTTTTTATTAGCAAATCTCTTTTAATTGATACCTTCAAATATTAAGGGAACCGCTCATTCGGTGTGCGGGGGAGGATTGTTTTTTCACTTATTGAATAAACCAATTATATTACACTATTATATTTTACTGTATTTTTCGTTTCTATCTATATAATAAGGGCCGGGGCCCATGACCATATTCCCGAAGGGCGGGCTATCAAATTATGTTTTGTACGCAGCTAAGACGCAAATGGCTAAGCCACAAACAGCTAAGAATTCAAACGATCCCCGCTTCGGCATATGAACATTCGAAAAAAGAACCATTTAGCGAGACCAGGAAGTACACATGGGATCACGAGGGGATGGCGAACGAGGATCAGAATCTTTTGGAAGTGGAAGCACTGCTCCGAAGAACTGCTCCAGGTTGAGCACTGCCCAGATATGTCCGGGTGCTCGGCCACCAGCCATGTTCATTTAGTGTTGGAACCTTTCCCCACTTCAGTCTTCAAAAATCCCATTTGAATATTTGCTATCACCACCAAGATCTGCACTAGAGGCAGTTCCACTCCACTTCTAAAGCTTCTATACGAGCTCCACGCCTGCCTACTCTTTTTTGAAATTCAAAAGAGGTAAAATGTAAGTATCACGCTTATCGCCATCCATTTTCAGGGCTACTTCATTCGGCCGGTGAGTTGTTACACACTCCATAGCGGATTCCGACTTCCATGGCAGCCGTCTGGCTGTGTAGAAGAACTAACACCTTTTGCGGAGTCTGATTAGCGTGAAGTCTGGCACTTTAACTTTACGTTCGGTTCATCCCGCATCGCCAGCTCTGCTTACCCCCCAGGCCCACTAAAAGCTCGACATTTGTGAAAATGTTCAATAAAGTAACAAATTCTTCTTACATGTTTAAAGTTTGAGAATACGCCAAGGCTATTTCGCCCCCAGACGTCTAATCATTGCTTTACCTCATAAAACTGTATCATTGCTTTACCTCATAAAACTGTAATGGGCTTCTGCCATCCTGAGGGAAGCTTCGGCAGGAACCAGCTACTAGATGGTTCGATTAGTCTTTCGCCCCTATACCCAGATTTGACGATGGATTTTCACGTGAGAACCGCCACGAGCTTCCACCAGATTTCCACGAGCTTCCACCAGATTTCCACGAGCTTCCACCAGATTTCCACGAGCTTCCACCAGATTTCCACGAGCTTCCACCAGATTTCCTCTGGCTTCACCCTATCCAGGTATAGTTCACCATCTTTCGGGTCGTAATAATATGCTTCCTCTCCCGTTCATAAGAACAGGAGGATAGTTTGACCAATTACTTTCATTCCGCATTTGGGGATTTACTCAAATACTTGCATAATCGTTAGACTCCTTGGTCCGTGTTTCAAGACGGGTGAGAAGAGCAAGATGTTTCTCGTCAGGGCCACACTCATCAGACTTTGGTCACTCATCAGACTTTGGTCAGACTCATCTGGGGTTCTTGTTTCTGCGTTCCACTCAGATTCAGACTTGCTCATGTGGAAGACATGTTCGAAAGAACTTCAAACATTATCCGGATTCATATGCAGTGACCAGAAAGACCAGGCTTTGAGAATCGGCGGCTTCAAAAAAATGCAAGCAGGTCCTGGGCCTGTCAGGCTGATTAGTGATCCACAGCTGCAAATTGTTGTTCTCGATCCGCTAATCAGCATCACAGACTACAATGCTGAGTAAGTTTTAGCGCTGTATTTGCGGGCTGTATTTGCGGGCTTTTATACAATGCACGCCAGGCTCGAGTCACCAACTCTAATAGATCCTTTTCGATTGGTTGTAGAGGTTTGGTCAAGTCTGTGGTCAAAATACTCAATCAGGCGATTTCTCCAGAGATGAGATCTCTATTGGCTCTCGGCTCTCGTCGCCATCCACCATAGTAACTCCCGTAGTTCCTCAATGAGACGGTGACATCCGTCACGAAAACCCTTATGATGAAATCTCCCAGGGGTTGATTGGTGATGAGAACTTGTCGTATGAGCTAGGCAATCCTGAGCGATACCTTTCTTCTTCCCAAACGATGGAAAATTTGACTCTTAATCTCTAATTCTCCTTCTTGGCCATCATGTCTTCCTGCAAGTCGAAGGTGTTGCCATTGACCTCGGTGTCTTTGATCACTGCCACTCTCACCTTAAATAATATCGATTATTATTTGGGTTCTCATATATGATGGGGTTCATGATTATATATTTATAATAATATATGATAGGGATAATTAACAATAGGTAGTATTTAATCAAATATCCCCCCGCGTAGCGGGGGATATATTTATCTTTGGCAGATATTATGGGTAATACCTAAATATCACAGATGAAACCTTATATATTAAATACCCTAAAAAAAACATACTTTTTAAGAAGTTTTTTATCTTAGCGGGCAATTAAAAATTTAATACCGACATTCGGGCGGTATATATGGGCCCGCTTCGCGGGGGTATTATATCGGGGGGAACCCCCGATAAATCAAGGTAAGTAAATAAAATATAATGGTATTTTTTTGTTTTAAAAATTTAATAAATTAAAAATTATGAATAAACAAATGACGTATATAACACGTTGATTATATAGTACATCTCATAAAGATATAGCTATATTATATTTAGGATATGGTCTAATATCTGCTATGGTAGCGACAGGAATGTCTGTTATCATAAGAATGGAGTTATCAGGTCCTAATCCTCAATTATTGAATGGTAACAATCAAGTCTACAATGTAATGGTTACAGGGCATGCAGTTGCAATGATATTTTCATTTGTAATGCCTGTGTTAATAGGTGCTTTTTTACGACGTAGTCGTAGAGTTTTTTATATTTCAAATAAACTATCTGCAAAACAGATTAATTTAACTTTAATCACAAGCAATTGTGTATTAATTGAAATATACTCAGTGTGTGGTTTAATAATACGAAAAATATTATTACACGTGGGGATAAACACAGGGGGGCTATTCAACGAGGTAGTCTCTGAAGGTTGTGTCAAATGGAGAAAAATCTGAGTATTGAGAATCGGATTTAGTAAACTATCCCTTGCTTTAGTAATTGTGTTAAGTTCAACAAAAGTGAATCTTCATTTTAAAACTGGTTCAGCGATAACCTGTTTTCTCAAAACATATATTAAAATATATACAAAATTAACAGGAGGCCAAAAAATTGTAAGAGATGTAAATGAAAGCATTCATTTCGAAACCACAAACAAGGTCAATACCAACACAGAAGAGGACTTAACAACAATTCCGAATATAGAAACTAATCTATATTCAATGGAAAACTCTATCAAATGCGGGAACCTCGGGAAGGGTAAATTATTGAAAAAAATTGAGAACACAATGGATGTACTTTGATATAAATTAAAGGATACTATAATTTATCTGAATGATAGTTTAAAAGAAAAGATGATCATGAGACCCTCCTTCTTAGCGATCTCATTAAAATGAGAGCGCTCCCACACAGGCAACGTTGACACCTCGGCACCCCAGTCCAACTTGGCCTTCATGAGGCTCAACTTCTTTTGCTGCTGCTGGTACAAGCCCTGCTCGATGGCATTTTGAGAAAACGTCTGCAAATTCCAGGCCAAGCCCAACTTGACAATGCATAGACCACCTTGGTGGGGTCGTATTGGTACCACTTCAAGGCGTTTCTGTAGTCCGATGGGAACTCATGGTGGAAGTTATGGAAGCCCTCGCCGAAAGTAACCACGGCCGTGAGAACGTGGTCCCTGGGCGTTCTTCTGTCGTCGAAGGGCTGGTTACCGATCCAGTGGGCCAACGAGTTAACGCGGAACGTGGCCTGGTTAGCTCAATCGGTAGAGCATTTGACTCTTAATCTCTTAATTCTCAGCCCAAGTTTCCGTATATCAGATATACAGGGTCATGTAACTTTGTATCATACAAGACCTTGCGTTGGCTCCAATTGCAGAGAATCGGCCTTATTTTGAGCCTTCCATACTGGCTGAGCCCGACTGCAGGCTTGACTCTGGCTGAGCTGACTTGATGCCTTCCGTGGCTTCTTGCTCCATGGTCTATCTTTGATTCCGACTGAGCTGGCGATGTCATTGGGTTCCAAACCTACTGTTGGGATGTACCTTCTTGGGATGTACCTTCTTGGGATGTACCTTCTTGGGATGTGCCTTCTTGGGATGCACCTCTTGGGATGTACCTCTTGGGATGTACCTTCTTTTAGATTTTCCGGTTTAAATGTTTCTGTATATAACAATATCACAAGTTTGTCTCTTAGTCTATACAATAGATATATCATTTCATATTTGCATCCGTCGCAGACCAGGTCAGAAAGATCGCATGAGTTGCTTAGTGCTGTGATAACCCTGCACCCGAACATGTGAGGCTGATGGCACTCTTGGAAAATCAGCTGGAGGATGGGTCCACCGGAGAAATCGGGAATCAGCTCGAAGGCCGTGGCCAGTCAATAGTATGGACCGTGAGGCCTGTCTACAAAAACTGCACTCTGAAGGGAGGAAACAGACGGAGCGCCTTACCCAGGAAGCACTGGACGGGAGTTGCAAAGCATCGGAATCTGAATTGGGGGATCATACTGAATACCGTGGGACACACTGCCCATCAAAGTCTGAACTGGCTAATTTGAAGCTCAAAGCGAAGCCCAAGGCCACAAGGCCACAAGGCCACAAGGCCACAAGGCCACAAGGCCACAAGGCCACAAGGCCACAGTCACAAGGCCACAAGGCCACAAGGCCACAGTCACAAGTCCACAGTCACAAGGCCACAGTCACAAGGCCACAGTCACAAGGCCACAGTCACAAGGCCACAGTCACAAGGCCCAACCAAGGCGGCATCCAGATCAGATGTACAGCTCACGACCAGAAAGATGCCTCCTGCTCGTGAAAATGAGAGTGTTGGTAGACGCTGACGCAACAAACAAAACAAGGCGAACCAGACCAGCGGGTCTAATCACGTTTCTGTCCGATATCCTGGTCATGGTTGCAAAAGACCAGAGCAGCCTCTCCACCGAAGCCGGACTCTTTACTCTTGAAGAAGCAGAGTGGTTGCATGGATAAGGCACCGTGGAGGTAGCAACAAAGTGCACCGTGCAGGTTTGGTGTGACCACGTTGCGGAATGGCTTTGATGGATCCGGAGTGAGGGTCTTCGGGTCCAATACCTGATCAAGTCACCCACGGCGTTGAGTTCTTTGATGGCCTTGACCCCACCCGGATGATAATGCACGGTTGGTCTATCTTGACGGGTCTAGACTGCGCAGGTGTTCTCACTGGACTAAGCACTCCGTCAATGAAAGGACCAAGCTGGGTCAGTTGATCCCTACCCATGTCATCGCACCCACATCAACATCCAAGCCCATGCACCAGTCACTTGAATACCCTGCCAAGGTATAACCCCTCGGAATTTCACTGCTTCCGCCTTCGCCTCCCAAATTGGCCCATGCTTCATCAATTCCTGAAGTCGCATCTCCCTTCATCAAGTGTCTGAGCCCAGGTCTCGGCATGCATCTCATCTATTCTTCTTCCTCCACTCGAACAACTATGGTTTTCCTCTGCCAAGCCGCTGCCTGAGGCAATCGTGCCCCTCAAAACTTGGGGTTGCCCCAGCCCTCCACGTTTCTCTCGAAGTTGCGGATATCGTACGCGGCCATTTTGCTCATGCCGAGGATGGGCACATGCCCTGACACCGGCAGCTCCAACGTATCCTCCCTCGTGAGTTTCGGCCGCTCGTGCTGAAACACTAGCGTGGCGCCATCTTCTTTGGGGCTGCCGCTGTTGACATATTCTTTGGGCATTTTCCCGTATTCCGCCATCCCGAAAGCTGACGGGGCCGCGTGGGCTTCCATGTGCGTTGTGATGTTTGCATCAAGCATATCCGATATTCGGAAATGCGCTTCTTGCTGGTTGAAATGCGCCTCTTGCTGATTGAACTGCTGATTGAGCTGCTGATTGAGCTGCTGATTGAACTGCTGATCGAGCTGCTGATTGAAATGTGACTCGGCCTTTCTGTCCATTGCCTCACGACTCGCAAAATACAACTCGTGAACTTTCGCTTTTTGGCTGCTTCGAAAGCAATCCGGCTCGCCCTGGGGCTTGCACGATTCCTGCATTCCAAATGCTGGCTCCCATCTCCTGAAATGAGCCTCGGGACCTGCGTGCTTTGGAACCTTGCTCTTGAAGGGCAGCTCGCGCTGCTTAAGCTGGGATTCAGTATCCTTGAACAAGAGGCCTTCGTTCATATAAGTGTCAATCTTCAATGTAGCCTGGTTATCCAGAGGCTCATCCTTTAACGTTTGCTCCTTCTTCGAACAGTCATGCCCCGCTAAGGCCTCATTTTTGAAACCCGGTCCATTCGGCAATGGCGATTCCGAGCTTTTATATTGTAAGTCTTCCGGGCCCTTGAACTGATCCCGCAAATTGCACTCGTCATGCTTGCCATTCTGAGACATCTTCAAGAGTCCCCCTGCGAGCTGTGGGATGCCGTGGTCGGGTAGCTTGGCATATGCACCGCCGACCCTGGAGTCATCAATATCCTTCGCCAACTGCTCGCAAATTTTTATCAAGTCCCCGGTGAAGCTTCTCACCCACTTCGAAAACACCCGGCAAGTCCCTCGGAGATTCTGTGTGGCGGTGCGTGCCAACTGCTGCTCGATAAGCTTCAAGTTATACTCGTTCTCCTCCATCTCGTCCACGCAGAGCAAAGTTAGGCTTGCTTGCGGCCCGTTGTCTAACGCAGTTTTCTGCAATTTTGTCTGGAGTAAGTCATGCTTCGACACGAGGAACTGCTGCCGCTCCTCCCGCTGCGCTATGGCCCCAAGGCTCACCTTGAGCGACTGCAAATGATCGCATTCCTCAAGCACAGAGAGGGAAATGGTTTCCAAAAGCGCCCCGAACACCGTCATGGTGTGTCGTAAGTCCTGCGTGGGCAAGTTGATGCCCCACTCGTTCAAGGCCTTGATGAACGCCTTGTGGATGTCCACGGTTTTGCGCTGGTGTCGGTTCACCTTATCGATCAACTTCTGAATGTCCTTTGCCTGAATCTTCTTCTTCTTTCTGGTGTACGACGATGGCACCAACTTGTGGATCATTTTCATCACCGACGCTGTGGTCGGGCGGCTCAACATGGACCTATTCACTGTAACCGACGTGGTCACCTCTGAAGGTGCACTTTTCAGCATGACAGAATGGCCCCGTCTAACTTGAGCAGGAAACAACTCGACGGCTTAGCTCAATCAGTCTTGGCAGAGAACGGCTCTACAAAAACAGGCGATTGTCCCACCACGGTTGACAGTCTCTTTGGATAGGCGTAGCGACGTTTGCTTCAGAGCTATTCGTATCCACCAGTCTGACTTTGCTTTCGCGTATGAGTATAATTCTGTCTGCCCAAGTTACAGTTGTTTCACTTCTGATTGACTTCTTTTTTTTCATTCCCTCAGCGCAAATTCCACCGTCGCTGCACTTTGTGCTTCAGGTACAGATGGCCCGATCAGACACCCGTGCCTCCCGTCATTATACCGACGAAACAACAACAACAACCTCCCGTCATTGTACCTTCCCCATTGTACCTCCCGTCACCCTCCGCTCAAGGTCACGCTGGGACCCAGCTGAGACCCAGGATTTTCAAGACAGCGACCGTCAGCCTATGCTCGGCTCCTGAAATTTTGAAGAGGCGGCCACCTCAGTATTGACAGCAGGCCATCGCTCGTTCCACGCCGCGAAGCAGCGCTCTCCCGTCCGAGAAATAGTCCCCTCTAGTCTGGTTCACCACATGAAACTCCATTTTTTGCGCACGGGAAACCTTTTCGCTCCGCCCGGTTTATTTCTTTTTGGAAACCTCCTCGTCTATGTTCAACCCGGTCCACGAAGAAATGCCTTGACGCACAGATTCCACGCCCGCCTGGATGGAATCCAGTCCCCGAGCAGCAGACGAATTGAGCGAGCCCACCATCTCCTCCACTCGCTCGCCGGCCTTCACTTGCTGGTGGGCCAACTGAGGCAATGTGCGCTGCTCCACGCGCCAAGCAAAGTTTCTGGTATTCTGGAAGGTCAGGGGCATAAAGTACGCAAACGCTGCCAATCCGGCGCCCACAGGTAACACCGCCTTGCTGAGCAAGCCCCGGCGCTGGGCCATGATGTTCCCCGAGAGTGTTGCAATGGCCACATAAAAGATGCTGGGGAAAAGATCGTCGTTTCGGTCGTGCAACGAGCTCACCGTGCCTGTGACGCGGCGCTCGGCCTCAATCACCGAGTTCTTGGTGTCGCTGAGGTAGTCGTCCGCCTTGGAGTAGGCACTATACAAGACCTGGCGACCGCTTTGAATGTGTGCCTCGAGTGCCGGCGTGCTGCGCACCGTCATTCCGTTGATGACTGAGCGTGGGCCAAGCACCTCCTTGTCGTTGGGGCTGCTGGGGACAACCGTTCCTGGTACGGGCACCACGCTGCTGTCGTCTTCATAAAATCTTCTGGTCATTGGCTGCTTTAGGGTGAGGGGTTGATAAGACTTGATAAAGAGTTGGTAGACTTGGTGTCGAGGTGTGCAGGGATGCCAGGGCGGTCAATTGAGGCTAATGGATCAGTGGACATTGGCGAAATCGACGGGTGCTGATGGGAGGCCGCGGCGCACGCGCGCGGGGGCACGTGCCACGTCATCACGTGACACTGCTCCTGGTCACGTGTGCCGCACCCCATCTCCCGCCGCCCCTCATCCCATGTCCCACATGCTACCGCTCCGAACACTCCGCTGGAACGCTGGTTGCTCGCGGAAGAATGGGTGTCTCCTGACACGCAGCATCCGAGGGCAGCCCTGGTCGTTTGTCCGGGCGAAAAGCGACACGTGGGACTCGATTCCCCCGCTCAAAGGCTCCGCCGCCGGAACCGCCCCCCAAACCTTCGGCGTTCTCGCTCGAGACGAGCATTTGTCGCAAGAAATCGGCCCTGGCAGTGGGTTCTCCCGGTCAGTCCAGCTTCAAGAGGAAGCGCCGGTCTATGAAACGCTGATGTCGCCGTTCCGGAACGAGGACGGCTCTTTCATCCAGGGGAGCACCGCCGAGGAGGCCCGCCTACACCCCAAGACGCTAGAGGCCCGCGTCGATAGCTCTGTGGTGCACCTTCCCCACGAAATCGCCAAGGTCATCAACAAGAACGTCCTCCTGCATATAAGCCCCGACAAGCTCCGGGAGCGGGCCGCCTCCATCTTCCAGCTGTTGGAGAAAGACCAGATCCAAAAGGCGCCGGAGTCCAGCTTGGATGCAGACGCACACATTGCGGCACTTTTCCTCCAGAACTACGCGCACTCGTTCCGGGTATTGAAGGAATTGCGCAAGCGGGTGCCTGGGTTCTCGCCCGATTCCGTCTTGGACATCGGCTACGGGCCCGCCACCGGCATGATTGCGCTCAATGAGCTTTTAGGGCCCGACTTTCGCCCGCGTGTGAAGGAGGCCTACATTGTGGGCCGGGGAAACAAGGAAATGAAGAAGCGCGCCAAGATCCTCTTGTCCCGGCAGTTGAACGAGGGTGTAGAGCCCACTGGGACGAATGTTTCGGATGTGGAACACAACTCCGGTGCATATCATGACCAGTCCAAGTTGTCAACCGAGAATGACTCGGTTAATGTGCCGAGCGATGCCCTCGATGAACCAGATGCCCTCAATGAGCCAGATGCCCTCAATGAGCCCAGCGAAGCGGATTCATACCAAGGCTACCATGACCGGTTCGGCGACTTTGTGGGCCCGGTGGACGCGTCCAAGATCCGAATCCGCACGCGGTTGCGCAACGCTCTTCCCTCCAGCAAGCAGTACGAGCTCATCATGGTGAACCAGGCGCTCTTGTCGCGCGAGTTCAACTTCCCTCGCGACGTGGACTTGAACGTCGAAATGATTCTCCGGCTCTTGAAGCCCGATGGGCACCTTGTGATTATCGAAAGGGGAAACGCCTTGGGGTTCGAGATTGTGGCCCGGGCCCGGCAGGTGATGCTCCGGCCGGAGTCACACCGACACGAGCGCGGCCGCATCCCGAGGCCGTACATCCGAGGCTCATCGGTGAAGCCGCAGAAGCTTCGGCGAGAGGACCAGCTCATCACGGACGACCACGTGGCCCACGAGGAGCAGCTCTTGCAGAGGCTAGAGGCCGAGGAGGCCGTCGGCACTTCGGATGCAGGCGCTCCGCAGGATCTTGAGCAAGACCTCGGGCCAGTCTCGGAGCACGAGCTTGAGCAAGACCTCGTGCGCAAGTTCGGGCCAGTCTCAGAGCAGGAGCTCGAGTTCGAGTTCGAAAACGACCCCGACTACGAGCTCCTCGAACAGACCGCGCCTCCGGGCGCTCGTCAGACCCAGGTCAAAACGGCGTCCGCCTCGCCTCGCCCCTCGGTCGACTTCCATCTCAGCGTGGTGGCTCCGTGCCTGCACCACGGGGCGTGCCCGCTCCAGCTCGGCGACCCCAAGTTCTACCAGATCTCCAACCACAAGCACCGGTTGCAGTTCTGCTCCTTCAACCAGGTGGTGCACCGGCCCAAGTACACCTTGGAGCTCAAAAAGGGCAAGCGCTTGGCCACCAAATGGGACAAGCGCCTGCATGACGGCTTCGGGACCCACCAGCTTTCCCGGGGCGCCTTGAAGGACATGCAAGGCACAGGCCGGACCGGCGGAAACAATTCCGAATCGGGCAATCTTTCATACTTGATCATGCACCGGGCCAAAAACGACCCCGCCACCATTGCCGCCATCGAAGATGCTCGCGCCCACAACGACGACGACCTCACGTCGTTGCCTCGGATCTTGGACTTTCCCAATAAGGTCAAGAAGAACGTGCGGCTCAAGGTGTGCGCCCCATCGGGAAATATCGAGTACTGGCAGGTGCCCAAGAGCTTGGGCAAACAGGCCTACCATGACGCCCGCAAGGCGAAGCAGGGCGACCTCTGGGCCCTTGACAAGAAGAGTGCCGTGGTGAAGAGCCGCTTGTCTGCAGGAAAGTTCGATACTCTCAACAAGTTGGCCAAGATGCAGCGGAAATTCGTGGTCAAGGAGAAGCGCAAGAAGGACTGGAAGAAGCTCGTGAGCCGCCAAGAGCTAGACTTTGATGATCCCTTGGACATGATGGACGACTTGGCGTCCGATGTGGAGTCCTCCAAGAAATACCGGACCCAGGGGAAGCGGGCCAAATTCGATGTCGACGCAAGAGCCTTTGACGGAAACTAGACATGTATATAGAAAGAACGGATTTAGAAAGAACGCATTTGGTGACTTAGACCGGCGCTGGGGTACAGGTTGGGGGGTACGGGTCGCGGTGTACGGGTCGCGGTGTACGGGTTTCTGGTGCACAGGTTTTGGTGTACGGGTTCACGGTGGGCTTATGCCTCGCCTTCACCGTCCTAACATTCTACAATGAAACATTCAAACAGGCATTTCTTTTATTATTTGAATCTATAATACAGATGCATTCTGGAGATCCCAGCTCGCCTACTCAGCACTGATTCAGCAAGCGTCGGAGGATCAGGTCATTAAATGCGCAGCCTGGCTGGTTGCATTAACAACAGAGGTATTCATTGATGTGATTAGCGAGCAGCGAGGCGGGGCCTCACTGCGTCATAGCGCTCCTCCCAGGGCGACTGAATGGCCGCTTCCTGGCTCAAAATGTCCGCCTCTTGGATGGGAGTATTCGCTTTCTGGGCACGGAGTCCAAAGCGCCCTTACTTCTTTCTGAAAGAGCAGCCCTCGGTCAATCTAGCCTTACCACCGGAAGGAGTGCACAACACGGAGGAGCAGCCGTCACAGGTGACAGCAGTCTGGGCGTGCGAGAACACCGTGGTGATGTTCAAGCAGCCTGGGCACTTGACGTCCATGAAGAAGGATCTTGGCGATTGGACCAACGTCTTCAATTTGTGCTTTTGGGCCTCGGAGGCTGGGTTTGGGTGTAACAAGTCTTGAACTAAAACCATGATTGCTGGGGGTCGGGGAAGAGTGGTAGCAGGGTGAGAAAATTTCTCCTCATTTATAGCGAAAATTTTTCTCACGCGAGCACTGCAAAGGCACGACCTGTGGCCCGCAGAATCCATCTAAAATGCACTCCCGGCGAAGACCGGTGGTGCACATAACCGAGGCCCGCGCATGCACCCAGGCCCAGTCCCCAGAGCTGCGCTGCTCCGTAACCACTCAGCTTCGGTGCAATTGTAATTGATCACATGCAACGCTCGGTCCTGGATCTTCTCTTGAGCCTGGCCAATAGTTATATAGCGGTGCCCTGTTGGCCGACCTCGCCCACGTTAACTTGAGGATATCACTTGCTGCGCTCTTGGACTGGTGGCTCCGGCCTCTAGGATCTTATTTCTGAGCTTCAATGGCGGCTCGGGTTCTGCACTGCTCCCGGCCGCTTTTAGGTTTGCGTTGGCTATTCTTTCATAGAGCCTGCAAGAAAAGTAAATGGGGTCACAGCAAAGGGAAACACTTTACCAAAAAGAACCTGCACTTATGAGCATCCAGAAAAGTTGAGCTTCGTCTTCAGCGGTGGCACAGCAAAATACTCTGGCAAAGGCGCCTTGTTAGTTGTTCTGGGGTTCTGAACTATACCCTTTCTCCAACTCCATTTTTGGCTGCTTTGCTTTCTCCCTGGTCTCCTGGCTTGAATATTCCCAACTCGTAGTTCATTCTCGCCACCTCAAAGCATGTGACAAGTTCATTTCCTTCTCTTCGGGGTTATCTGTCCTTCACCGTTTGTCGTTTCGACCACTCGTTTTCACTAGAAGGTCCGTATTACCACGAACGTCTATCATTTAGGCAAAAACCCGAGGGGCGGGTCTCAGTTAAAGGATTAAGAAGTCTTTCTGGCCGTAACTTGTAGGAGAAAAAAGCGCTTTGTAAGGCGAAAGTGACCGCTTTTTAAATTGCAGTGGCTGCAAGAATGCGACGCAGCACAAACAGGTAAAACACCATGTGTGTCTCAAACACAAAACGGGCCCGAAACAAGAATTTTGCCACTTTTGTGTCTGGTGCAAATACTATAAGTACCCTCTTTTCGCTCTAACTTAGCACTTCCGTTGTATGCTGCGACACATATTCCTCATAACGGCAAACCCATGAATCAACCGAAACCTCCTGACGGCAAACCCATGAATCAACCGGAACCAACTAACGGATTGGGCTGGCGAGCTATGCATGAATGGATTTCTTCTGGAACGTTCTTGGACTGTCTTGCTGACCAGACAGGAGTGCCGTGATCAAGTATAAAGTTAAATCGTGGTCATAACTACGCCCCAGTAACTTCTTTGTCCACCTCCTTGCCGTCCAAGGGTGATCTATATTGAATTTTGAAACCATTTCACCAGAAACTTGTCACGACAGATTTCCATGTTCTAAGCAAGACAAATAAAGCAGACCTCGGTGCACGGAGGTGTGGGTCGCGATGGCACCGTGCTTATCAATCTGTGGGTATCGTCATCCACTCCACAATATTCACATAGCTTGGACCGCCTAAGGCCGTTGAAGGCAAAATTCCCAGAATTTCGTCCATCTGTTGATTTGGTGTGTGCGAAATAGAGCCTGTGTGCTGCTTGGGGTCCCTTTCAATATAGCGAACAAAAGCAGACCCAAGAAAGTCCGCCCCCCTTACCGAAAATACGTCTACAAAACTTCTTTCACTGATGAGGGGGGATCGGACACCGAAGCCGAGTCGCTAGCTGCAAAGCTGAACGATCACTCCGTCTTTGACCCTAAGAAGTTATCTATTCAATCCATCTATGTCTTGAACAAGCAGACCTCGTTCCAAGGCAAACTCTGGCCCCGTTCCCAATTTGAGAAGATCGACGTGTTGTCGTGTTGCTTGTTCCTTGAAAGCGAGCAGTATCGGCTTCAGCTACAGCAGGCGCTAGAAATACAAACTACCCCCCGGCATCCGGTTTTGCCCCTTGAAATCATTGCCCATATCATGGAGATACTTAGCTTCCGAAACGAACTCAAAGTCAAGTTTCTTCTCATTAGCAAACTTCTTTATCTGGTGGCCATGCCTATGCTTTACAGGAGCCCCCGACTTCGAGGCGATAACTTCTATCAATTTGTGGAAACCCTCAACTCCAAGAAACTGGTGGGCCTGCACATACGAACATTGGATCTTGCATCGGTCAACCAGCTGGGCAAAAACGCTTTTGTGGCGAAGCTCTTGAAGCGCTCGAAAGCTTCGTTGCAAAACTTCGTGGCCCCGCAAACGAGTTTTGGGTTTAGCCCCCTCATGGCCTTGCGTTCGTGCCATCAACTACAATCGCTAGACCTCAGGCTCGTTTCGGAAACCGTCCAACTCAAAGAGCTATTCGATTCCATACATGGTCTCAAGCTCCTCACCCACCTATCATTTCCTCGATCGTCACTAGAGATTGAGGACTTCCACGACGTGGAGTGGCCTCCCAAATTGCGGTTTCTCCGCATATCTGGCGGCATCTCCGACGATTTCTTGATTCACTCGTGTTTTCCCAATACTATCCGGCAGATGGAGCTTGCTCACTGCCCAAAGGTGACGCATGCCGGCCTTGAGCATTTATTAGTGATTTTCGGGCGCAATCTCGAGTCGTTGAAAGTCCAGTTCCCCATGCCAGGGCTCAACTCCAACTCGCTCGATGAGGTGTTTCTCCTCTGCCCGAACCTCACCACCTTGGAAGTGTGTGTGGATTACCTTTCATCGGGATTTTTCGAGCGTGATATTCTCCCGATGCTTCCTAATCGGACATTGACCAATTTGTATATCGACAGCAGTGGAATGCTTGGCACCACTGACCGATTGGATCCAATTGACTTGGCTGTAGCATTGAGTGAAGACCGTCTTCCGTGCTTGAAAAACGTTCGTGTTACCGCAAAATTGGGATGGGATCCCAAGTCCGACGAAGTCGACCATATTGCCAATGAATTGGAAGAGAGGAATGGGGGTCTCTACATAGGCTACTAAGAGGTGCTCATTGAGATATAGTCATTGATTTCGACGAATTGGCTCAACTAAAACACGCGCTTAACGGGCATCTACTTATTCTTGAAGAATTTGTCATAGTTGACCATAGTGAACCTGAACCTGACATCCCCATCCAGAGTTCTTTGCCAAGCCTTGCCCAAGTTCTCCTCATTCATGTCCATGCATTCGACCCAAGGTTTGATTTGGTGCTTTGCGGCCAACTCCAACATGTACTCAATTTGGCTAGGGGATCCCACAAGTGACCCAGTCACAGAGATGTTCTTAAAGAGCAAGGGTCCAGGGACAATGTTGAGCAATTCTCCTGCAGGTGGAGCAGTGATGAACAACATTTGGCCTTGAGCCTGGAGCATGTTCAATGTCTTCTCAAAAGCAGAGCCCTTGAAGGTGGAGCTGGTGTTGAGAAGCACATCCAAGGTGTCGGCGTACTTGGAGTCGAAGTCAGGATCGTCGGTTGCGGCATAGTGGTCTGCGCCCAACTCTTTGGCGACTTCTTTCTTGGCATTGTTTCTGGAGATTGCTGTCACTTCAGCACCAAGCGCCTTGGCAAAGAGAATTGCCATGTGGCCTATGCCGCCGATTCCCGACACTCCGACCTTGGTGCCCTTGCCCACCTTTGCCTGCAAGAGAGGGGCAAAGGCTGTGATGCCGCCGCAGAAGAGGGGGGCGGCGTGCTTTGTCTCCAAAGAGTCTGGGATCTTGAACGCAAACTTGGAATTGACCCGAACGTGCAGCGCGTCCCCGCCAAATGTGTGCTCCCCTGTCTCGGGATACGTACTGGCGTAAGTGGGCACGATCTTCTTGCAATAATTCTCGGCTCCTTTCTGGCACGCCAAGCACGAGTCGTCACAGTCTGCCTGGGCGCCTATTCCCACGCGGTCTCCCACTTTCAATCCCTGCTTGACGTTCTTGCCCACCCTGACAATCTTGCCCACGATCTCATGGCCGGGGACCAAGGGGGTATAAGGAATTGGCCAATCGCCGTTGATGTGGTGAATGTCCGAGCCGCAAATAGCGCAAGCCTCGACTTCAACATCGATGTCTTGTTCTCTGAACTTGTGTGGGGTGAATTCAAGCTTCTCGGGTTTAGTCCAATGGTTGGCTCCTGTCAAGCCGATTCCTTGAAATGTTTCTGGGTACATGATTGTTCAATTGTTGTCTAGTTGTTTTTCAGTGGTTGAGGAATACAAGCGGGATGTGGCCCTTATATATTGCCAGGGGTTCTCCGCAAATCGAATTCTGAGACCGTCATCTCCGGAGCATCTATTTTCGTGAAATGGGTAAAACCACAAACGATGTCGGATATGACCTAACGCGGGTCGCGAACTGATTATATCGGCGAAAAGCATGCGCAACTCCGCCACTATGATCCGTGATCTCCGAGAAAGGTCGCGGCGTTTGCACACAGCATCTCCGCTCGCCACCATTATCGGAGATATTTTTTCGGACATTTTCCTTTGGGGATTTCCATTTTCGGTGACCTAGCGCTCTACTCCGGTCCACTCGGTATCATGCAGGATCAGCACCCAATTTGACCCTGGGCTCACTCCCCACAGAATCTAGGAGGACTAGTTGGTTGAACGGTTGACGCCCAGAAGTCTCTTGGATTAGTTCGAAATTATTCAAGGCGGTGCCAACTGGCCCGGCCTCTCTTAAGACGGTTTCCGGATCATCTACAATCCTTTGGCGGATGCTTATCTTTGGATGCAGGCCACCCGTGCACCAGGAGTCGCTTGCGCACTTGACCTAGCACCGACAATGGACTTCGCGTGCTCAACGAATGACGCTTGAAAAACCAAAGCTGCTTCCAGCTGGCTACAAGCAGGGACCATTCCGCCCATATGCGTCGCTGGAATTGTCGCCTGCCCTTCTCGGACGATGTCGGTGGACCCCCGTCGACGGCCGCTACGCGTTTCTAGTGTTTGCGATAGCCGTGGTTGTTCGCTTCTACAAACTCCCCCATCCAGCCAGAGTCGTGTTCGATGAAACTCACTTGGGCGGCTTTGCCAGGGAGTACTACGATGGCGAGTTTTTCGTGGATGTGCACCCGCCGCTCGCCAAGTTGGTGTTTTATTACATCGCCATGGCTCTTGGCTGGGACGGCAAGGACACATTTGCAGAGATCGGCGCGCCTTTCTTGCAGAATACTCCGTATGTGGCCATGAGGGCGTTTTCGGCGGCATGCGGCGTTGGCACGGCGGTCTTGACCTACACGATATTGAGGTTGTCGGCGTGCCGGTCGGCCGTGGCGCTTTTCGGGGCGCTTCTAACGATATT
Source organism: Metschnikowia bowlesiae (assembly GCA_002370295.1). Classification (NCBI taxonomy): domain Eukaryota; kingdom Fungi; phylum Ascomycota; class Pichiomycetes; order Serinales; family Metschnikowiaceae; genus Metschnikowia; species Metschnikowia bowlesiae. The sequence continues at coordinate 14,036 of NLAK01000055.1, read as the reverse complement.
TGAGAACTCGTTTGCCACGCAGTCGCGCTTGATCATGTGCGACTCGGCGCTTATTTTCTTCACGGCCCTTTCGGTTTGGTGTTTCAAGAGATTCCAGCTCCAGAAACCGTTCTCCAAGGCCTGGGTGCAGTGCTTGATGTCAACTGGGTTTGCATTGGGGCTTACGGTGTCGACCAAGTTGACCGGGCTCTTCACCCTAGCGTGGGTGTGCGTTTTGTCGGCGTACCAGATGTGGACGTATTTGGGTGATGTGGAAGTGCCGGCAAAGCAGTTGGTGGGCCACGTGGCTGCCCGGGCATTCGCGTTCTTGGTGGTGCCGTTGACGATGTACTGCGGCTTCTTCTCGATCCACTTCATGCTCTTGCCTCGGAATGGCACGGGGCTGGGCATCATGTCGCCCGCATTCAAGGCGGAGTTGCAAGACTCAGACCAGATCCGCAACACCGCCGTCGACGTGTCCTACGGCAGCAGGGTCACTTTGAAGCACCACCGCTTGGACACGTATTTGCACCTGCACAACTACACCTACCGGAGCGGCACGGGCGAGCAGCAGGTGACCATGTACGGGTTTTCCGACGATGTCAACAACGAGTGGGAGCTTGAGACGCCCGGAACAAATGTCCCTGGCAAACTCACCACCAGGTTCCGGCCCATCAAGGACGGCGACACCATCAAGTTGTACCACCGGCCCACGGCCAAGTACCTTCGGGCCAATGACGTGCGGCCGCCCAATTCGGAGCACGATTATCTGAACGAAGTGTCGTGCCACGGCAACATCACGTCGCTGCAGGACATCAACTACGAGTGGAAGGTGAAGATTATCGGCAAAAAGCCGCATTCCGCAAACGATCTCCCGCTCCGCAAGTTGCGGGCCACAGAAACCGTTTTCCAGCTCGTGCACAGAGGCACCCAGTGTGTGCTCATGGGCCACGAGACCAAACTCCCTGACTGGGCGTTCCACCAAAACCAAGTGCTTTGTGTGAATGACCCCACCCTTCCAAACACGCTTTGGTACATTGAAAGCAACAACCACCCCGTGATCGATGACGATTGGGAAACATACCCGCGGGTGGTGCACCAGCCACTCCTGCTTTTCCAGAAAATGGTGGAATACCACCACCTGATGTGGCGCATCAACAAGGGCTTCGTCAAGGAGCACGAGTACCTGTCGCTTCCTGCGGCATGGCCGTTTGTGATTCGGGGTATCAATTACTTTAGGGGCGACGGCAATGTGTACTTGTTGGGGAACATGGGCGTGTACTACGGCGGAGTGGTGATGGTGGTGGTTTACTTGGCCAAGGTGGCGTTGCATTTATTCCAGGTGCTCAACCCGTTCGTGCTCCGCCCCGAGCCGGTGTACGAATCGTCATATTACATGACGTCGTTCGAGTACGTGCTTGGCTGGGCTCTCCACTACGTTCCTTATATGCACATGACGCGCCAGCTATTCGTGCACCACTACTTGACCAGCGTGCTCTTCTTGGTTTTGGTCATTTCTGTGTTTGCTGAGTACCTCATGCATGTGAGGGGCTACTTGGGGTACTCGGTGGTGGCGGCCGTTCTTCTAGCCACCTTGCTTTGCTTCAGCGCTCTCTTTCCGGTCATTTACGGAACATCGTGGACCAGCGAGGCGTGCGAACGGGCGCGTTGGCTCGGCTCGTGGGACTTTGACTGTTCAGCTTACTGAATCGAGGGCGGAACCCAACCGGTGGATTTCCCCAACCAGCGGCTAGTGCAAATAATAGGCTGTTTTAGGCCCGGAACTTTCACACATGAGTGAACATCTGAAGCATGAAAACACACGAGTGATCAGAAGCATGAAAACACATGAGTGATCAGCATGACTGTTGGCGCTGGCAGGAAGCAAAGAGCAACGGGTCGAAGGGCTGCCCGACCAGTGGGCACCTCAAAGTCCCATTGACTGAATGGACATGAGCTCAACAACAAGCATCCCGAAAACAATGGAGCACGGGACAAGATACGGGGGAACTTTCGACAAACCAAGACACTGGTTTGAAGCGAACTCGCCACAGGGTACAGCATAAGTATCTGCTCGGAAGGAACTAGTCCAAAGTGCGTCTCCGTTGTCTCATCCACGCGATCAATCCAAGACGGATCGAGAAAGGGAATGGCGCTCGAATGCTAGAAGTGCCGCTCTTGTGCCGTCTTTCCAATTTCTGAGCCAAGACACTGCCCAGTCAATTGCCCATTGGCGCAGCATGGAACCTTCTAAAGTCAATGTCCTCTATTGCACTCCATTGCAGGTTGGGGCACGAGTCTAGTGCATCAGTGTCTGCACGCTTTCTTTCCAGTCTCAGGTATCACCATAGAGTACTTTACTGTACCACCACCACCTATCCTGATGGTGAGACCTGTGTTTAACCCTCGGCCAACTCCCTACCGAGGATCTTCTGAGGATGGACTCATGAAGCAACCAATGCTGGCCAAATGGTCAGTGATATATTGATCTGATTTACTGTTCTGATTACTGATCTGATTTACTGACCTAATTACTGATCTAATTACTGATCTAATTACTGATCTAATTTCTGATCTAATTACTGATCTAATTACTGATCTAATTACTGATCTAGCGTTACAGATACGGTGGCGTACTGGAGTGATTCTCTGATACACTGCCAGTTGCGGTGCCACAGAAGACAGCTGAAACAGCTGACAGCTGAAAGAGTCAAGATGATGGAGTAAGACATCGATGAGCTACCGACTCTTTCTCACTAATTGATTGCCTTTTTAGCCCAGAATGGCCAGAATTCCAGGCGCCCTTATTGCAACAGAATGGCCAGATTCTGGACGCCCTTATTGCAAGAATATATGCAAGAATATATGCAATAACATGTTCATGGTGTCGGAGCTAGCAAGCTGACGGAGTGACCGGGCTCAATACACACCGGTGGTCATTGACTGGGCGACCTGTCATAAGAGCCAATAGAAACTGGAATTAGAGGATCCAATGCATATGGAAATCCAGGGCCGCACCTCTCAGCGACAGAACTCGGTGGTACGTGGTAGAGCCCAGAGTGGGGGGCATCGGGTGGTTGAGCCCATCACGTGATGCGGTTCACGTGGTCGAGCCATTGAATAACTAGAGTCAAGATACCTTTACGTGAGCACTGTGTAGTCAAGAGTAGTTACTTGATGTTAGGGATACTAGAGGTAAAGGTTGTCGTAGTGGCTAGAATAGGCTAATTCCTGTTTAGACTAGACTGCTTAGACTAGACTGTTTAGACTAGACTGCTTAGACTAGACTGCTTAGACTAGACTGCTTAGACTAGACTGTTTAGACTAGACTGCTTAGACTAGACTGCTTAGACTAGACTGTTTAGCCTGTTTAGATCCTCGAGAGCGGACGAGGGACTCTCCACATGCCAAAATACTAGTCATTTTGCATCACCCTTCAATACTGATCTGGGTTTACCTCTGGTAGTTATTGCATAGATACAACTGTGTAATAAGAGGTTCAGAGACTCGTGGACTAGACCTGAATTGAGTCATTTGGTTTCTTGGTCGCGTCTCGTGCTTGGAGACATGGATTCGTTGAAGATCCTTACCATGGCGGATCTTGGAGGGGTGAAACTGGAATAGAGGGGTCCCATTCACCAGATTTTGACGGATGGTGATCAGTCACGTCCGTCGCCAACTAAGGCAACCAGGCGTCATCCAAGTCAACCAAGCATTGCATCCGATAAGCTGCAACTGGTGGCCCCTAGTCGAATTCGAAGGTAGGCGGTCGGATACGCCACTCCATGAAGGTTACCGGCTGTTTCACCTTGTAACCGCACGTCGCTTGTGTATACATGGGCAGCACACTACCCATGGTGGATCTGACAAATAGAAAAACAGTCAATGAAGTTGGTGCCTGCTTCGCAGGCAATTGACCATCCATCTAGTCCACTCCAAACTTTAGACACTCGATTAGATCCCATCAGGTGGCGTGATTGTGTCACTTCACTGCTTTCAGACTAGACCCGCACAATCCGCCAAGACTGCATTTTTGCTGTTTTGAAGTTAGGTTTGAGTCTTTTTGTGAGTGGCTATGGGTGATGAGAGCCAATCATGACACGCCCCAACGCATCATCAAACCACACTGGCCACACAGCTTCCGCTAAACCGAATGAGGATCTTGTACCTTGTCCGAACCTTTCTTCCGCTATTGCTCTTGTTACCCCAACCCGGATCTGTAGCGAACAATTCCACATCCATGCTCTGCAAAAGATAATGTGATCCCTTGCAAGACCCAACACATGGCAATGCAGGTAACATAAGCTGTATGCTTCAATGTGTTTCTAATCAAATCGCACACATTCTAACTTTTTTTTTTGGGGATGCCATTGAATTTCTCCCACCAAGCACGGTCATTATCCAGAAAGCACCTCAATCATTTCAATCATCTCAATCATCTCGATCATAATCTCTATCGTTTAGCAAGGAACGCATCGAAGTGGCAGGGTTCCAAATCACTCATTACCTGGCCCGCACCTCCTTGACTCCCTTTACGAAAGAAGTCACTCTATCTGAATCAAAACATAAGGACATTATCTTCCTCGCGCCACTTCTGGAACACATGTTTCTTCATTGCCACTTGTATAGGGTTGGATTGACCTGCCCCAAGTTTTGTGGCCTCTAGATTCGGATTTGGGATAATCACTTATTCGGGTCTAAAGACTATGATGCGCAAAGCCTTGTTGTGCATCTTGTGAATCATGAAGTGTTTTCACGCCGCAAGGTATTTTCGGCCAAATTTGCTTTGATCTGGTTGAAATACCATCAGCAAAAATAAAAGATTGAAAGACCGGACAAAACCTATCATGAAACAAGCACAAAAGCATATCTAGCCAATCACGACTTCAGACTGCAATTGTTGTCAGTGTCATTTGCGCCGTCTCTGTGGCAATTGCCAGTCTCGTATTTTTTCCCACGCTTTAACAGGTTTTCCGGGACGGTTCAATACAGAAAAAGTCCTGGCATTGCTTGGCGAGTCATAGAATCGAAAACAGATGACTATATTTCAAGAGTGAAATCAGCATTCGCATGACTAAAGATGTGACTCCGCAAGTGATAATGACATGATAAGATATCCAGATCAAGAACTGCAAGCCAATCATTCAATAAACTGGAATGTATGTCAAATCATCGCAAGAACCTTCAGGTGGAACAACACTGCACGAACACCTTCAATGGCTATATCCACAAGCAACAAGTTGTTGTATAATCTCACCTGAGAATGGCGTCTTTCAACCCATGAGAAGGAAACAGGCCTGAAAGGCAGGAAACCAGAGACCGTCCAAAGTGTACACCGTCGGAGCCTGCATATAACCTTCCTCGGTTGATGTCACCGACAAAAACAATGCAACTGGAGAATTCGGTGACCTGAAAATCATTTGATCGGTTGCATTAGTTTTGCCTCAGTTGCGTTAAGTCAGGTGTTTCATAATGACCCCACTCGCGTACCACTTGCCTTACCTGTCCATTCTGATTATCTGCAATTGCAACATTGGTTCTTCTTCTGGCCTCATGAACACTTGAACTCGTGGACTCGCTGACTCGGAGTATCTTTTGCGCATCCCTGCTATCTTTAGCTTCTGCTCCACGAACATCCTCGATCTCCATAATCTCGCTCTTCTTTGAGCGACGGGCAAATGAAACATAATTACCCACTTGATTCAGAACACATTCACCGCAATCTGAGTCATTAAATCCCCAGCTTTCTCATGCAAGGCCCCGCTTGAGGGCCTAGCGGCCACTGCTGATCCCAGAGGAAACCTGCACAATGAGCTCCTCACACCACCGCAACACATCGTCCTTTTCTTTGATTTTCTCTAGGCGCTTCTTCTCAATCTGATCCAATTCTTGTATAAGCGAGCTGATTTTCGCTAGCTGGGTCTCAGGCAAGGTTCCGATTCCGGGCAACGAGTCGATGATCATGCTGATTTGCCTGGACTTGAGAATTATATCGGTGGATAGCTCGTTCAAAACGCCTTCGAAGTCGGCGGAAGGCGTCTGCTCCGCCACCCCGTTGGGGGCCGAGGTTGTGCCGGAGGTTTCGGTGTTTTTGGCGCTGCCCGAGGCGGCGCTGGCGGCCAAGTTGAACACGGACGTGGGGTCGTCGTCTAGAGGGGCCAAGTCGCTTTGCATATTGGCATAGTTGATGGTGGAGTTGAACTGCGCCACCAACTGGTCAAGACAAACCTGGAGCTGCGTGAGCCGGTCCGTCATCAGGGGTGGACGGGCGAATCTGTAGGGGGTGTAGCCGCCTGCATCGGTGCACCCACCAACGCAACAACCGTGGTGCACGGGTGCGCCGCCGCCTGCAAACCCCAGCTTCAGGTCACATGCGTGTCTGGGCTCTGCCGCGCCATCTTATCGGATACCCCTGCCACGCCATCTTATCGGATACCCCTGCCACGCCGGCTTTTCGGATACCCCCACCGCAGTCCCATTGTCCCCGATCTGGAACCGTGCCGAAACATCTCAGTCCCGAACCAATCTTCAAGTCCGCAAAAGTGCTGCAAGTCCGCTACTAAGTCAGGCCCGAAGATCCGAGAATCCCCTGTGATAACGGCGCGTCACCAATCCATATCCTCCCGAACACGCTCCGAATTTCCTTGAAAACATGAGTTGGCAGCCCGATTCCGAGTCCGACAGCTGTACGTTATGTGGTGACTTGTTCACGTTTTTTAACCGCAAGCACCACTGCCGAAAGTGTGGCAAATTGGTGTGTGGCGCGTGCTCGGGCCAATTCCTCACTTATCCGACCCACGCCCTCGTGTTGCATGGCGATAGACAGCCCACAAAGCCGTCGCTTCTCGGGCAGTACCGGACCTGTGAACCGTGTGCATTGGAGATTGAACGGGCCCAAGATGCCGGTGACCCAGAGGGCGCCCTGGATGCAGTCGCCCCGAAGAGCATGGCAGTCCCCGCCGCCAATCAGACGAGCAAAAACCCCCGGGTTTCGCCCGAGGTTGCGGAAGAAGTGGGTGAAGAGGACCTATGCCCTGTGTGTGGGACGAACCTTCTTCAACAGTTCAAACTGCAGGATGACTGCATTGACTTGGACCAGTTCAAGGAGGGCCACGTGAGCGAGTGTATCACGAGCTTCGACTTCTCCAGCCAACATCTCCGGCTCTCCTCGCCGGTGGGGACGCTGACGTCGAGAAACCGAATGCTTGTTTACAACATCCCGCCCATTCCAAAGCCCAGTTACGAAGCCATCCCCAACTCCAAGGGCGAGTATGGACTGGTGACCTCCGTTGCCACTATGACCTCGGAAAAGGAGCCCTCGGACAATGAGTGTGTGATTTGCCTCGACGACTTGAAGCCGGGCGACAAAGTCGGCCGCTTGGAATGTCTCTGCGTGTTTCATTACATCTGCATCAAGGACTGGTTCAATAAGAAGAGCTTTGCTGAGTGTCCCATTCACTTTCTTCACCGTTAGTCAGCCAAGGTATTTCTTGGTTTCCGCACATGGTCTTTCAAATTACTTGCATTGCTGGCAAAGCGAGTCTTTGAAAGCGGCGGGGGAGATGAAACACGCGCCGGGGATGATGAAACACTGCACCGGGGTAAGCCTGTTGGAGACCCTCAGATGCACGCATGTCAAACGCGCTGATGAAGCGGGTCATGACTTTTGAATTCGAGAGCACCCACTGAAGAACCGTTCAATCAAAGACTCGGGGGAATTTCTCATCACCACATATTGCTTTGGTGGAGGTGCGTATACTGGATGTTGTCGAAGTGTCAGTCGATAATTGTTTTGTGCATCAGAACAAGTCTCCATCTTCTATGGCCACAGCGGCGGTGCCTGAGCCATAAATATTGGGCAGACTTGTACGTCTAATCTTGACTTCGTTTAAAGTGGAAAACCTTCCCCTGCTTTTCGATTGAGGCGGAGCATTGGGTTAGGCGAGAAGCCTGGATTCCTGACTTGATAATCTGCTTTGTGCTTCAAAGCGAGCGACTACGTGGTGGGACAGTGCACCACCGTATGCTTTGCGGCACTGTCTTTTGGGTGATACACTGGGACTGCACTCAGCGTCCGACGGGTGTGCACCCGAATCAAAGGGTTAATTGGGCCTTTCCCGGGTCGGTTTTTCTGTTGAAGTCTTTTATCGTTTTTTTAAATGTACTCGTAGGGCCGTCTGTCCATTCCTCTTAGCAATAGCTGAACCTGCGCGTTCGCTGGTCAGTTTGGCTGGGGTATGCCCATCAACTGAGGTCCACCATTTAATATTCCATCAACTGAGGTCCACCATGTAATATTCCATCAACTGAGGTCCACCATGTAATATTCCATCAACTGAGCTCCACCATTTGTTTTGTCTTGTTACACATGAAAACACCAATAACACAGTCGGCTATTCGCTCAACAAATACCTGGCGTTTAGGAGTGAAGATTGGGTCGAAGGCAGACGGGTCTTGCTTATATGCAGGACGCGGCACTGGAATGGGGCATCTTGACTGTGTTTACTCCCAAGTTCAAAGACCAGCGAAAAGAGTATTGTGATGATTAGGATGCTCGTGAACCTCTCACCACCGACTTTAGCCACACTGCGTAACAACGAATACGCAGCGTCCCAAAGTGTTACTGTCAAATTCGGTACATGCACATTGACCAAGTCGATGCTCACTGGCTTGCAGCCAACTCTAGAAGCAAAGGCCGCTTTAAATGTGCGCCAGGCGCGATTCGCAGAGACGACGCACCTTTCGGGATTTCACAGGGCACTCATCGGCGCAGCAAACGGGGATACGCTGGATATAGCACGCATTGTGCTTTTTCAAGACCCGGGCCTTTTTGAGCAACTTGCTCCATTTCTTGATGGCCCGGGAATGGGCCGCGTGCTGTTCTCCTGCCGCTTAAGGTTCTTGGACACAGGTTTACGGTGTGCGTTTTCGCACCCAAATCCGGGCGCTGCAGGCATTTCCTTCATGAAAAAGGCAATTCATTGGGCAGTAGCAATTCTTGATTTTCTGGATCAAACATGTGTTGGGCTTAACCCTTAAAGTGCCAGATGCACAAAGCAGCACTGCATCAAATTTGCTGCACCGAGCGTCCAACTGTGGGGTCGCTTCGAAACCGTCTTCCCAAATCGACACAGCTCCTATCTTGTGAGTGCTCTCTGCCGTGGTTTCAAAAGTGGGGGGGGGGGGGGGGGAGGGGGGAGGGGGGGGGGGGGGGGGGGGGGGGTGACCCTAGTCCAAATAAGAGCCCGCAACCAGTAAATGTCCCCCTCACAAAATCCCATAGTGGACGCTGTTACCAGGGCCGACTGGGAGGGAACGATTTGGGCCGGTTGGGAGGGACCAGTTCGGGCTGCTCCCTGCTCTTGGTACAGAGCTTCAAGCGGGAAAAATCCCATTATTCCTTTCACCTTGGCTTTTCTTGTTCACGTGTTTGTGGAACTCTGAAGGCGCAGTGGTGGAATGAAGGCGCAGTGGTGGAATGAAGGCGCAGTGGTGGAATGAAGAAGCAGGAAGGGGAAAGAAATCAACAGCGATTACTGAAATTCTCAGTGGATTCTTAAATAGTCAAATATCAAGGGACAATTGGTTGACAGCTTTGATGGTGAGGGCGTAATAAGAAGTGGGGTGGGTATCACATTTCCGATGCGAAATGTGTGATCAGGTACAGAACACTGCAAGCTTCACAAAACGGGATACAGGCGTCTTCTCGAAAGACGCGGCTACAGCCTGATGCAGACTGCAAGCATCAAGGTCACCGTTTCTAAACGCGTTCTTATTCTGAAACTGGGCCCTGGGATCTACCTCCCGCCTCAGTTGCTCCCCTGCACCTCTGATTTAACCTCAACTACTTCCATAAAATTCGAAAAAGGCGGTTTGGAATTTGGGGGTTTGTACATACAAGGTCTTTCTACCATAAATCCAGTCTGCCTTCTTGCGACTAAGGTTCTGCTTTGAAGCGCTTTTTAAAGGCCAAAACTAATTTAACCAGGCCAGGCTTAACAACTACACATTTTTCAATTAGTACAAAGGTCTTTTGCCAATACTCAATCTGAATTGACTCAGCTGATGCTTCAGAACTCACAAATCCTCAATTGCCGCAATTCTTCCCAGCACATGGGTTGCGTCTTAGTTTTTCACGGCAATAACATGACTTTTCATGGTGTTTTGCTGTTTCTTAGATAGAGTGTCTGGGTAAATGCGAAAAACGGCTGGTTGCGTGTCCGTCTGACTGAGCGAATTGTGATGAATAAGGTTCACAGAAAAGGCGCGGATTGGCAAAGTCACCTTTTGTAATGGAAAAAAAGAATATCTAAAACAAACCGAAGCACATTCAAAGAAGAGTTTCAAAAGAGGATGAAGTCTGTTAGCAAGAAGTACCACCAGGAACATAGTACTTGGATTCGGTGCTGAAGAAATCATAGACAGAGGAGACTTTGCGGCAGAGTTAAATGCATGCACTATGTGCAGTAGGAAAAGAATTGTGCAGGCACTTTTCTCGTTGTGTGCGGAATCGGCACAAGCCTAATTCTAGAATGCCCTCCTTCCCAATTTGTGAAGGCGTCCGAATAATAGTGGACAAGCTACAAACTGCTTTGCTGGAACAATGTGGACAAGCTACAAACTGCTTTGCTGGAACAATGTGGACATGGTGGCTCAATATACAGGATCTATGCCCAGCGTTAACTAATATTACCGAGAGATGTTTCTAGTCTAAGTCAGCTGAGCCTTACTGAATATTACTAGGTCTTAATAAGAGAATGCGGTCTGTCCAGAGAACAAGTCATTCAGCTTCTTTGGCTTTCCCCGACTGTATTTGGCGATTTACCTGGTGTATATCGTGCCGCCTGCACGTAACCCTGCGCTGGAGGTAGAGAAGCCTGCACCCCAGTCTGTGCCGAGACACTTATCTGTACAGCTAGTCACAAAATAAAAATTCCTTCTTCATTACTCTTTTCCGCCTTCACCATCAAAGCAAACCCTTTTGCCGTTTGATATCTCGAAGACCAGACAGAAAATTTTTATCCTCATCTGTGAATACCGTCCTTTCAGTATTTGAAATAGACTCTTGTGTTCACCATGAGCATGCCTCCGTCAGCTTTCGCCGCTTCAAGTTCCGGCAGAAGACCCTCCAAGCAAACTCAGTTAGACGGTTTTCTCTCGGACGCCGCCAAGCAGAAACGGAAACAACCCCCTAGAGGAAGCCCAGGACATGCTACTACTGAATTTTCTAAAAATCCAACTAGTAACTCCAAGTCCACCGGAGCTTCCTTTATGGGTTCACTGCCCAACTCGGCCAAGCCCCCCCTGGGGTATTGTACTGGCACTGCCAACGATGTAGTTCAGCTGAATACCAAGGAGGCTTCTTTGGGTATGGTGAAGTCAAAGCCTACATTCACTCAAAAACTTTGCACATTGTTGCTGCCCAGAGGCCTTGCCTTGTTCAACAAGGAAATGCCTGCACCACCTGGATTTGGGTGCGAAAACGCGCACGGTAATCACGTGCCTAAGAATCTTAAGCGACAGGAGAACCAGCACGCGGTCCATTTCCAGGCCACCAAGAAATGGAGCAAGTTGCTTGAAAAGGCCCGGGTCTTGAAAAAGCACAATGCTTGTTATATCCAGCGCATGCCGGTTTGTTGCGTCGATGAGTGTCCCGTGGCCACCAAAAAAGTCCACCGCTTTTCTGGAAGTCGCACCATTTGCAAACTTCGCGTTTTTGCATTCAGAGCCGGGTTCAAGTCTATGAAACCGGACTTGATCAATTTGGATTTGCCCCAATGCAGACCGCTAGACGCAACGGACCCGGATAATTTGGCTGTTTTGGCTCGTAAGTACAACACCGAAAAGGATGAGATGTCAAAGTACCGCGCGAAACTTGACTGCGATTTCCAGAAGGTGTCTGCGCGAGCCCAGGAAACGAGAGATGTGCTTGAAAAGCATGCACGCACCTCACCCAATGCACATTGGAAAAAGTATCAAGTGGGCTACCGGCCTAGATATGGCCTTGACGCAGAACTCTTCTATGCAGAGGGCCATCCGGCCCGCGACCTCCCCTACAAACTGAGGCTCGGCAACAATCGTTATGACACTTGGAAACCGGACCTGAAGCCACAGCGGGTTCAAAAGCCGAGGGTCCCAGATGCAAGGCCTCTAGCAAATAGGAATCCGGAAAGACGGACTCCTGAAAAGAGGGCTCCTGAAAAGAGGGCTCCTGAAAGAAGTGTTCACCAAGTTAGAGCTCCCGGGCCTTCCACATTAAGGTATTCCGCAATTAGAGTTTCTGAAGCCAAAGTCCCGGATTTAAAAACTATCCAAAGGGAAATTCCGGAATTCAGAATTCCCGAGGAGCAAACAACTGGAACGATTGCTTCAGCAAGGGTCGAAACTTATCGAATCCCAACTTGGAATACTCCCAATGGGAGTACACAGAGTTGGAATGTTCCCAATGCAGAAACGGCGCAAGCTCTCCGGGCAGCAAGTCCAGAGCTCAAGAATCTCAGGGGTACAAGTACACAGCTGGCGAGTCTCAGAGGTACAATTCCGGACCTTAAGAATGCTTGGTCTGAGAATCCTTGGACTGAGAATCCTTGGGCTGAGAATCCTTGGGCTGCAAATCCATGGGCCACCGCGGACGCAAGTACCAGGGTAGGAAGCCCATCGAATTCAAGTGCCAAAGTTGTAACTCCAGAGGTTGCAAATGCTCAGGACACAATAAAAAGCCCCTCGATTTTGAGTGCCAGGGTTGCAATTCCAGAGGTTGCAAATATCCAAGACACAGTTCCTGAATGTGAGGTCATGGAGGGTCACGATTTGGTGGCTGAAGTTCCCGCAGAGGTTCTGGAAGTACTAGAAGAGGCTCAAACACTCTTGGATACTCCTCTCCCAGACTTCCTCGTCGCCCTAGGTAACTTGATTTCGCCGGAGCTGACACTTTCAAAATCAATTCCTGAAAGCGCCATACCAGACCACGGCGATAAGGTCGTTGCTGAGATCGAAGAGATCATCCCTGAGATTCCTATTGCCGCGAAAAAAGAGCCCGTCAAGGCAAAGATCGCGATCAACTTTGGAAAAAGCCAGCTGGGTATCGCCAGCCGCAAAGCAGCTTTGTTTGACCGGGCAGCAAAGGCCAATGCTGTGAAACCTACCCGGATTCCCGAAGTGATAAAGGTGGCATTGAAGCACAAGTCTGAAGTCCTTAACGGAAAGTTTGAGGGTGAGGAGGTGGAGCGCGAAGTCGTGGCCGCCCCATTTAAGAAGTTGGATCTCTCGAAGTTTATCCACATTGAGGAAGCGCTCAGTTCGAAACAACATGGCTCCTTCGGGATAAAGACTTCTCTCAAGGATCGGTTTCCAGCAAAGCCTCCTGCACCAATCAAGGCTTTCGATGCTAGGGAAATTACAACCGCACTCAAGGATCGGTTTCCAGGCAAGCCGCCAGTTCCAATCAAGCAATTCAATGCCAGTGAAATCACCACTGCGCTCAAGGATCGGTTTCCATTAAACACCCCTACCAAGGTCAAAGGTTTTGATGCAAGTGCAATTACCACAGCGTTGAAAGACCGGTTCCCAGTGAACCCCCCTACCAAGGTCAAGGGCTTCGACTCAAGCGCAATAACTAGAGCTCTTAAAGACAGGTTTCCAGTGAAACCTCCCGGCGCAACCAAATCTTCTGTGCCTAAGGAGATAACTACTCCACTCAAGGATCGCTTTCCGGTCAAAGAAGCTGCACCAGTCGCACCAGCACTAGTCAAAGTTTCAGCCAAAGTTGCACCAGTCGAGGCACCCAAAAAGAGTGTCACTCCATCTACTAACGAAGCCACCAAACCTGTTCAAATTGTAAAGAAGATTGCGGCCGCCATCACCTTCTCTCACGAAACAAAAGTGGACAGTTGGCTTCACAAACCCAAAAGCCAATTATGGGTTGAACTTGAGATGGAAGCTCTATTCATTCCTCATCTCGACAAAAATACTTTCGAGTTGCAATGTCTTACCGTTGACTTGAAGATGCTCTGTAAGACCGAGGCCGAGAACAAACTCAACGAGTACTTGGCCTACTT